>VYZU01089714.1:0-53259 GCA_013401355.1 Ceyx cyanopectus
CCATCCATCCCTCCTTTGCACCATCTCACACTCCAGGAAAAATAGGTTGGGAAATGGTGAGAACAGAATTAGGTTTTAATTTGCTTTCACTGGGTTTTAATAACCCCTGATGCTGTTAATAATACAGGAGTTATGCTCCTCTGAAGAATAGAACTAATAAACTTCCTTTTTTCCCCCCCCCTTTTTGTTAAATTAATGCTTGTTCAGAGGGTTAAACCTTCTCCCAGGTGCTATTCCAAAAAGCAGCAGTGATTTAAACTCTCAATAATTTTAGTCTGCAGGAGGAGAAAAAAAAAAAAAAGCCAAGGTTTTATTTGAAGCTTGTACAGGTCTGTTTTTGCAGTGTCTACAACCTCCCTCCCCTGCCTACAATAACACTTCAGGAAACCTTGGGCCAGGTTTTACAGCTGAGCAGATGCAAAAATACTTAGGGAGCTGCTGTGTCCAAAATGAACCAAAAACTTGGTGCAGAAATGACCAGCTCTGTGACAAGGAGCAGAGGAGGGTGGCACCTTGGGTTGGGATGGTCCAGGAGGGAGTTGTTGTCCCTCTCTGGGGGGGTTCTCAGTTCTAGACTGTGTTGGAGCATCCCCAGGTCTGTCACCAGCTGGGCAAATGTCTCTTTGGAGAGACAATTCTCTGCTTCCTTTGCTTTGGGATTTTTTTTTTCCCCTCTGTTGGGTTGTGTCCTGGGATGTGGAGAGTTGGGGTTTACCCCTGGTGTTGTCCTTGTGGTGGTTTCTCTTATCCCTCTGAACACCTTCTGAGGGGGAGCTGCCCCTCCCAGGTTAAAACAACACCAGAAGAAAAAAACAAACCCTAAAAGTAAAAAGGAAACCCCTCTCTCTCCAGCTGGTCACATCTGGGTGGTCTCCATCATGCTGTGGAAGAGCTGGGTGGCTCTCCAAGGGCTAAGGAAGATGTGTTGCAGGGGTTAATCACCAGCTGCTCTCTCCTGGAGAGCTTTGGTAAGCTCAGCCTGAGCCACAGAGGCCTGTTGGTGGCTCTTTGTCCATGGAGCTGGGCAGCCCAGCACCCCAGGGGGAGGGCTGAGCTCCACGTGGCTCTCTAGGGCCAGATTTGGAGCAGCAGGATGGGTGCCAGGTGCCAGGACAGCTCCAGGAGAACCAGTGAGTCAAGCAACAAAGCACAAAGAGTTGCCCAAGTGCTGGCCACACTCGAGGGCCCCTTGCCCATCTTCTCCTGGTTGTGTGCACAGGAGCACATGCACTTCTCCTCCTGGGGTCCCCCAGGAGAGGGACCATCCCTGTTTGAGACCCCACCTTTGGTGCTGCAGAGTCACCACATCCTCCCCTTTCCTCACAGCCAAGCAGAGAAGCCAGGCAGAAAGTAAAAGCAGAGGAGCAGAGCTGAGGTTTTGGCTCTGGCCCAGCCTAATGGATATTCTGCTCTGGCCCTGAGACTCTGAGATTAGCAGATAGTTGTTTTCCTCAGGGGATTGAGGAAATCTCCAGATTGGCTTTTCCAAAGGCTGGTTTTTCCCCTGTCTTGTGACAGGGGTTCATCCCGTGGACACACGTTAGCAAGAAGCAGATGAGAAATGAATCACCTCCTGAGATTCTTTTCCCCTCTTTCTTTCTTTGCTTTCCTTCCACACAATGGCACCAAAGCCTTCCAGAGGGAGCCTGTAGTTGGCTGTGGCCTTCCAAAGGAAAATGACTCCACGATGGAGATTTAATGGGAGCCAGCTGCTAGCCACAGCACCTTCAGCCTCCCAGTCAAAACCACTCAGAACAACCAGGCTGTGGCTGTGGGGGCCACCCAGGAGCTGGTGAGACCCAGGGTGGGCACCAGCAATCCCAGCTGGTAGCCCAGGGGGTGACTGGAGCAAGTCAAGAAGAGCACAGAGC
Organism: Ceyx cyanopectus; assembly: GCA_013401355.1. Lineage (NCBI taxonomy): Eukaryota > Metazoa > Chordata > Aves > Coraciiformes > Alcedinidae > Ceyx > Ceyx cyanopectus. The sequence continues at coordinate 1,872 of VYZU01089714.1, forward strand.
TCCTCTGCTGCATCCAGCCAGGGTTGCATGCAGCCAGCTTTCCCCTTCTCCCTCTGTGGTGTCAGCTGGAAAAACGTTTGCTCAACAGGAGTGGAAAAGTGGGGAGGGTTTCTGTGGTCAAAAGGGGTGCAGTGGGACACCCAGCAGCTGGCTCTGCTTTGTGGAGCAGCCTCGTGGTTGGCACGTGCTCCTGGCCTCTTGCAGCCAGGGGAGTGTGGCCAGCAGCTCGGCAAGAGGTGATTCTCCCTCCCCCTTCTCTCTGCTCTTCTCAGAACCCACCTGCAGGACTGAGCCCAGTTCTGCTGGCCCCACCAGAAGAGGGCTGTAGAATCTGTTGGAGGGAGGCCAGAGGAGGCCAGGGGATGATCCAGGGGCTCTGCTGTGAGGACAGGCTGAGGGAGATGGGAGTGGTCAGCCTGCAGAAGACAAAACTCTGGGGGGACCTTAGAACCACCTTCCAGTCCTGCAGGGATCCTCCAGGGAGGCTGGGGAGGGGCTCTGCACACTGTCCAGCCATAGGAAATGGGTTTAAACTGTTGGAAAATAGGTTTAGATTGGATCTTAGGGAAGAGTTCCTCAGTCTGAGGGTGCTGAGAGTCTGGAAGAGGCTGCCCAGAGGGGCTGTGGATGCCCCTCCCTGGGCCAGGCTGGATGAGCAACCTGGTCTGGGTGAGAGGCTCTGGGCCCATGAGACATCAGCTCCTCAGATGATCTCTGAGGTCCCTTCCAGCCTCAGCCACTCTCTGATGGCATGAGTTTGGGATGGGTGAACCATCCATCTCTCTGGCTCCTTCAGGGGCTGCAGGTTGAGAGAGGAGCTTGGCCACCCTGCTGGCAGCTGCTGGGCACTTCACACCTCCCCAGGGCACACCCAGCTCACCAGACAGAGATGCCTGGATGCTGGGGGGGCTGCTCAACACACTGTGACCTGGCAGCAGCCTTGAGATCAGGGAGGGCTGGGCCAGGACTGGGCTCAGGCTGCTCTACAACCTTCTGGGTTTTGCCACGGGCTGCAGGAGCTTCTCCTTGAGGGGCTTTTGGCAACCAGAGCAGCTTTCTGGGTTGTTTCCCCCGTGAGTTGGTTTCACCACCTCCTAGGACCTGTTTTGCACAGCTCTGGCTGGGCTGCTCTGTGTCTTGGCCTCTGCAGAGCCTGATCTTGGTGTGATGGGTCACTTGTTTTGCACAGTGATGAGTAGGTCAGCTCAGGGGAACCATCAAGAAGGAGCTAAAGAGTTCAAGCAAACAAAACCTGGAAGCTTTGATAGGGAAAGGTCAGTGGAGACACCCCGTCCGTGGCAGGACACTGTGTTTCTTCACACTGGGCTGCTTTGCCTGGCTGGAGATCCCTGGCAACATCAAGTTTGCAGTGGACTCCTCTGCTGAGCTGGGTGTTGGGTCTGTTCACTCTGCAGGAGCAGCTCTGGACTCTGGCTAAACCACAGAGAGGCTTCTGAGGCAGAAACAACAGGTAACACACAGGGCACGGGGAGCACACATTGCACATCAGCTGCTCCTTGTCTTGAGGGATGAAATCCTTCCACTTGCTCCTCAGGAGAGGGAGAGGAGGAGGGCTTCCTGAAGAAACAGGCCCAGGCTGCAAAGCCAGGTTCTCCATCCCAAGCAGCTTTGAGTCCCTTCTGCCCCTGGAGCAGCTGCCACACCCTTCCAGTGGCATCTCCCAACTTGAGCAGGACTTTGTAGCTCATACCCAGAGCAACCTGCTTATACCAGCTCCAATACTGTCCCCTGAACCTTTTCTCCAGCCACAAAGGGAGGCAAAGAGCCTTTCATCTCCTTCCTGAACCCCCCAGAGCCCCTCTGGCACACGTGGCCAAAGATTATTTCATCGCTGTACGGCAGCCCAGCCGGCACGGGGAGCCAACAGCAACGTGGCCACGGGACAGGCACAGCAGGGAGGGGGCTGGGGGGGCTGCTGGGCTGGGGGGCAGGCTCCTGGAGTGTCCCCCACCACGAGGGCTTGGCCCTGGCTTGCTGTGAAGAGATGGACCTGGAGGTGGTTCTGGTGTCCAGAGGCTTCTCCAGCTCAAACCAGCCGGGCCCTCCTGGGGCTCGTGGCCTTTTTTTGTCTTCTCGCTCACCAAGCAACGTTGATTTCTGTCAGGAGAAGAGGAATGTTGTCTAAAGCTGAAGATAAGGATGAGGAAATGTGTCCTTTGCCAAGGGGGGATGCAGATGGAAAGTCAGGAGCAGCCTTTCCAGAGGTGATCAGACCACACTGTCACAGGAACTGGGGGAGATGGATGTGGAACCCTCCACTTCTAGGTGGTTTCTTTATCCACAGCCCAGTCTGACTGTGGATGTGTCTCTGTGGGCCTCTGATGTGCAGGGGAAACCCTGCAGAGGTCTTGCCCTGGTTAATGGGAAGCTGAGTGTGCTGGTCTCCATCCAGTTCAGAGGGCTAGTGTCCAGTTCAGAGGGCTAGTGTCCAGTTCAGAGGGTTAACATCCAGTTCAGAGGGCTAGTGACCAGTTCAGAGGGTTAACATCCAGTTCAGAGGGCTAGCATCCAGTTAGGAGGGTTAACATCCATCCCAGGAAGCCCCCCAAAACCATCAGCACTAACACACCCCTCACTGAAAGCCTCAGCAAAGAAGCTGAGGGACGTAGTGTGAGTGATGGAACCTTCCCAGGAGTGAGGTGTTCCCCAGAAACTGGGATTAGGCTGGAGTTACTGGGATGCAGAGTCAACACTGGGGGGCTGCTGCGAGTAGGGGAAGGAATTTTGCTGTTGGCAGTGCTGTGTCTTGTCTGACAACTCAGACCTTTCATCTCCTGAGCTGTTGGGATGTAGGAGGAGAAGCACCACGGGGCTGTTGCTCCCCTCTCAGCTGTCCCATGCTGGGAACACACTCAGTGCTGAGTGGGGTGGAGGCAGTGGGAGCAATAAATCCACAATAAATCCACTTCCCAGCAATAAATCGACCTTAAAACTCTTAGGGAGCCCAGCTTGGTGAGCACAGGGGGTGCAGAGTATGAATTTCCCCCCCTAAAAAAGCTGCAAAATGCTGTGTGGCAGCCCCAGCTCCCCTGGTTGCTTTGCAAGCTCATCTCCTGGCCTGCTGGAAAGCTTCTGCAAGATGCTGCTGGATGGCTCTGCCTTTTGCTGTGTTATGCAGGAATGTGGCTGCAGGAAGCCTTGGATCTTTAACATATATTGTACCAGAATCCCCTCATAGACCAAATAATTGCTTCTTTTTCCTTCTGGTGGAGAGGCTGCAACCCATAGGCAGCAAGAGATTGCTCCAACCTGCTTGTGCTGCTGGAAGGGACTGGAAAGACAAGTCTGTGGCTTTTTAAATTCTCAGGTTTTGAGAATTCTGCAGTTTTCCAGAGGAGAGGAGACAGCTCTTAGCACAGCTCTGGCTTGTGTCCACCCCAGAGCATCACCAAGGTGTGCAGCAGCCAGAGCATCCAGCCCGTGGCCCTGCAGTCACTGGCACTTAAGGAATAGATTTCCCTCAAATTCCTGTGGTTTCAGAGCTCTCAGCCTCTCCCGGGGAGTTTTCCACCTGCAGGGAGTCTGTTTGCTCCTTGCCTCAAAGCAGACCTCCCATCAGCAGCAGTTAACCCCCCTCCCTGCTTCAGAGCCAGCAGCTGCTGGTGTTCCTCTCCCGCCCAAGACAGGCTGAGAACCAGCTCGGGGAGCGTGTTCTCATCACCTGCTGACATCACAGCCCTGCTGAGCAGGGCTCAGGCTGCTGCTGAGGGCTCAGGCTGCTGCTGCTGAAGGTTCAGGCTGATGATGATGAAGGTTCAAGCTTCCAGAGGGATCCGGGGGAAGGGAGAGGGACCCTCCTGCCCTTGGCCGTGGCGAGGCACCCGCTCGCTGGGGAACGCGCCGCTCCCCGGGCCAACAACCACAGGCTGCTGCCCTCCCCCTGGCTGCTGAGGCCAAAAGGAGCTGAGTTGCAGGGAGCCTGGATGACAAGGAGAGGGGGGTGGGAGAGAAGAGAAGGATCAGTTTTGCATTTCAACATCAACTGAAGGAGCAACGTCCCCACCCCAGCTCCTTCGGCGTCGCGCCGTTGCCGTCGGGTTGCCCGTGGGGGACCCAGATGTCCCCAGAGAGGCTCTGCCTCTTGGAGGGAGTGCAAAGCCCAGCTGGTTTGGGGTCCTGGGGTCCTGCAGGGTTATTTATGTTGGGTGGAAAGGGTGGCAGCATGGCTGGAAAATCAGAAGTTTCTGGCTGCTGTGGGTTTTGGGAGGCTGGGAGTTGAGGATGGGAAATTGCTGTTTCAAAAGCAGAAAGAAACCAGCCTGGGGTGACACTAAGTGGCAAGGGAGGCACCATGGACACATCTCTGCATCAACTGGCTTTCCTGGGGGTGGTGGCTGTTCAGAAAATCACCTCAGGAGATGCCCAGTTTGTGGGGTGGGTTGGGAACAGCATTTCCAGGTTGCCAGGCTGGAGCCAGCTGCTCATCCCTGGACCTTGTAGCCTCTGCCCAACCAGTCAGAGCAGGGCTTTGCAACTGGGAGCTCTGAATCCTTTGCCTGTTTCCACAGGGGCACCTGCCCAACAGTGCGGTGAAGCTGCTGGAGAGGAAAATCCCTCTTGGGGTGCCAGATCTGCTCTGCAGAGCATCAGTCTGTGCTGCAGACAGCTTGCAGCTTTTCAGCTCCCAGCCCTGGCTACGAGGAGGTTGAACGTGGAAAAAGCTGCAGAAGCTTTTACCCCTTACCAGGAGAAATCCCTGTGTCACTCTGCCTCTTGCTTTCTTCCACCTTGCAGACCTGTGGTGCTCGAGAGCTGATGGCAGGTGGGCAGAGCACTGCAGGTTCACTGGGTTCTGCCAGCCCACTGGCTCACAGACCCCTCCTGCTTCTGCTGCAAGGTGCTTCTTGCCACTGCAACACACTCAGGAGGTGCGTCCAGCCTGCTGCCACACACCAGAACTGATGAGGTTGTAGGCTCAAGATGCTGGAAATCCCTGCAGCTCCCTCAGGAGATGTCAGAAAATGCTGGACCCACTTTCCCCTCTGTTTCCAGGAGAGGCTTTAGGCTCCAGAAGGGCTCGATTTTTTTATTTTGCAACCTCTATTTAAGAGTTACTGAAGATTTATCCCCTTGATCAATACTTCACCAAGGGCTGGAGCACACAGCGAGTTCCACCTCAAGATGAGGAGGAACTGGCAGGCTTGTGGAGAGTTGGAACAGACTCCCCAGAGAGGCTGTGGAGCCTCCTCTGGACACTTCCCATCCCTGTCTGGGTGCATTTCTGAGCGACCTGCCCTAATTCTGTCCTGCTCTGGCAGGGGGGTTGGACACAGCAATCATCAGAGCTCCCTCCCAACCCCTACCCCTCTGTGACTCTCTGAGCTGTGCTTGGCCTCTCAGCTCTCTTGGCAGGCCGGGCTGGTTCAGTGCAAGCCTCTATCTGCTTGACCTCCATCCTGAGCTAACATGTGCTGAGCAGATCCTCAGCCTCACCCTCACCAAGTGCACGGTGACCTCAGTTAAGCAAACACTTGCTGTAATCGCCTCCAGATCTGCCGCCGTCTTTGATCCCTCGAAGCAGGGGTTGATCTGAGGAGATAAATATGGAAAGCAGCCATTTGTTTTCGTGCAGGAGGCAAATAAATCACGGGAGGGGGGGGGGGGGGGTTTGTGCACGAGCGAGGAAGCCTGTGAGTGTGTGGGGAAGGCTGCAGAGTGGTGGGGTCAGAACTCAGAGGTCTCCACCTCTTGGAAGGTCGCTGCGTCGTGAGCACGCTGGTTCTCTTCCCAGAGAAGAATTCCTCTTGGCATTGTTCAAACAGTGCCTGGCGTCCAAGGAGAGCTTGGCCACGTGCTGATGTGCCACCAGCCACCCTTGCTCCCACCCATCCAAAAAAACCACCCCAAACTTCCAGCTCCTCCTGGGAAACCAACTCAGCAGGTTGGGTGCTCATCGCCGCCCAGCCTTGCCACATTCAGCTCATTCCCACCCCTTTGCTCGCCCTGCCAGGGAGAACGAATTCAACTGCAGCCTCACCAGGGCAAAACGTGATCCCGTGGCTGGCTTCCAGCATTTCCCAAACCCCCCATCTCCACCTCTGGTGTCCCAGTGGGGTGTTGTCCTCCCCTCTGGAACTCCCAGCCCGGGGCTCCGCACGGAGGTGGCCCCGGGGAGCTCCGTGTGTGCTGCTGCTCCTCGGCTGGAGGAGACACTTAAGCTCCTCAGAGAGCAGCAATTCCCACATGTTGTCAGATGGGCTTTCCAGCAGGGAAGCTGTTCAAAGCCTTGTTAACGGGCTGGTGTTAAGGAGATTAAGCTGAGCCCAGAGCTCAGAGTCTCCTCCTCGGTGTCGGGCTCAGCTGGGCTCCTGCTGCTGCTGGGAAAGAGCAGTTGAGGTTTATTCCTTCTGAAACTCCTCAAAAACCAGCTTTATCTCTTGCTGTCCCCAGGCATAAACACACCCCGTGTTGAACGTGACAGAGAACGAGCTCTCTTGCCAAGAGGTTCAGTTAAAACCCCCCAGAAATCACAGAGTAATTGAGGAATCTTGTCCACTGAGCTGTGAAATGCTCCAAAAAAACTCCCATGGTTCTTCTGCATCTTCTCAAGAACTGGGGTCTCACACCAGTTGTTCTCTCCAGAGATCCATTAGCACTTTCCAAGAGAGAAGGGACTTTTGTTTAGCTCTGTCTCCATTCTCACTTGCACCTTTCTATTCCCCCTTCCATCAGGCTTTCTCTTTTCCCTCATTGTCAGAGGATCTGCACCCCAAACACTCTGCTGGTGGGAAGATCCCACCCAGGGGGTGGCTGCATTCCAGGGCAAAGCATCTCCAGTGGTCACACCTTCTTCAGTAATAAGGCAAAAAAAAAGGTCTTTACCAACCAGAACGATTCCATGGGTGTTGGTGAAGAGCAACTGGTTTGTAATCATATTAATCAATATTTTACTGCTGTCACTTCTGCTCACGGATGTCCTGGAGAAGAGAGTCTAGGGAGCAATCCAAAGATAAGATGTGGTGCATAAAATAGTGCAAGATGATTAATGAACCTTTTGTTCTGGTGAGGGAGATAAAATATCTCATGCTACTGCCCCATGCTAACAGCTTTTATATCACATTTTAAATATTTTGTCTTATTTCAGAGGTATTTCACTATCTGTCTTTGTTCAAGGGCAGATGAGAAAAGGATGATGCAAACCCTGCAACTCCAAATCTTCCCCAGCTTAATTTTATTCTTAGATCACAGAGATCCTTTCTTTGCTGCTTGTTTGTTTGTTCCATTTTCTCACCTTTGCAGACTTCCAGAGCTGGAAGAAATCCACAGCAATTACTGACACACACACACACACACACCCCCACCCTCTCCCCACCCTGGGCTTCTCCACCTCCCCACACCTCCCACCTCCAGCCTCTCAAGCAGCTTATCTCCTGCCTGCCACTGCTGCCAGCTCTGAAGCCTGGCCCTGAGGCCACAGGTTCTGGTGGGCAAACTGGGAGGGAGAGGTGGACCCGTGCCAGGGTTTTGTAATGCCCCTGAGAGAATCTCAGCACCAAGGGCATCCCCTGGGTCGTTTGAACTGGGCAGGGAGGGGGAGGAGACACTGGGGTGGAGATGGGCAGAGTGTTGTTCTCATTTCCCATCCTCTTCTGCTTTCTCTTTCAGTTTAGCACAGCTCAGCCAAGGGGAAAACCCTCTGCATGTACACTTGCTTCTTGGGGGCTGAGACATCCCAGACAGGGGATGGATGCAGGGCTGGGAGGCTCAAGGCACTGCTTAAAAATCACAGGAGCCCCAAAATCTCTGCCTGATGGAGCTGAGAACTGCCTGGGCTTCCCCTGAAGGTGGTGAGGATGGGAGGACAGAGGTGTGTGATGCTCCCTCTCCTGGCAGCAGCTTTCTGGGGGATGCTTCTCCCCCTCAGAGTGCTGCCACCTCTGGCTGAGGGGGGCACCCTGCCCTCTGTGGAGGAGCTGGGGATGCTGCAAAACTCCCAGTTCCTGGTGTAATCCACCCGGAATTCTTGTCACATCATTAGCACTGCTCTGTGGCACTCCTCCCTGCCAGATGAAGCCTGTCAGACACAAAAATGTTCTATTTCCTCTGTCTGAATGGTTTTCTCCAAGCTGAAGCTTTGGAGAGCAGGTTGTATTTGGGTTGGTTTTTTTTTCACTGAGACACTCAGAGCTCTCAGGGCAGCTGCAAATGCCCTTTCCTTCAGTTTTGGCAGATCTCAGGAAGGCAAATGAGCCTCCAAGTGCAGAAGGGATGAGCTTGGCTGCTTCTCTTTAAGGTAAGGACTGAAACTGGGACCATTTAGATTTCCACAGCACACCTCTCTCAGTGAAGGGGTCCAGCAGCACCCTGAGAGCAGGGCAGCCATTCCCTTTACTCTTTTCTTACAGGTTGAGTCCATGCTATTGATCCTGGGCCCATTTGCTGTGAGATTTCATTTGAAATTCAGAGTACAGTCCAGCTCTGTATGACCAGACCAGTGCAGGGTAAAACTTCAGGAGCAGAACCTGTGGAAATGTGACACCCCCCCCCCCAAAAAAAGTTAATTTTATATAATATTTTTTTTAAATATATGCTTTTAAATTTACTATTGGGCAGTGCTTTGTGCTGAGAATTAATTTTTATTATAGCTGATTTATAACCTTATGAAAATGGGCTCCAGTCTTGGAAAAAAAATGCATAGGCTGCAAATACCAGAGGTGTGTGATCCAGTTTCCATGCAGCCCTCCAGCATTCATGGACAGCATTTTTGTAGGGGTGTCACAGCTGGCTTGCTCTTGGCCACCTTTTGCTGAGGAATTAGGAATCTTGGCAATTGTGTCTTTTGTGGCTCTTCCAACAGCAGAGTTGACACCATTACTGGGTGGGGAAAGGTTTCTCCACAGGAGCTACACCTCCCCAGTCTGCAAAGGCAAGGGGAAGAGCTGCTCCCTGGGCTCCAGAAATCCCACTGCCCTGTGTGCTTTGATTGCTCAGGGTCCTGCTCCTGTGTTGTCCTCACGAGGCCCAGGAGGGGCTGATGGAGGTGGCTGGGAGAGCAGGTGGGTGCTGTGGAGCTTTGCAAGGATCACTGGATGGTGGGGGTTGGAAGGGAGCTCTGGAGGTGGAGTCCAACCCCCCTGGCAGAGCAGGGGCACCCAGGGCAGCCCACACAGGGACAGATCCAGGGGGGGCTGGAAAGGCTCCAGAGGAGACTCCACAACCTCTCTGGGCAGCCTGGGCCAGGCTCTGCCACCCTCAGAATGAAGTTTTTTTCTCATATTTGTGTGGATCCTGTTCCAGCTGCTCCCAGTGCCCCCTGTCCTATCATTGGAAAGCAGGAAAAGTCTACTGAAAAAGGCCAGATTGAGACTGGAGAAGAGGAGAGATTGTTGGTGCTGAGGGTGGCAGAGCCTGGCCCAGGCTGCCCAGAGAGGTGGTGGCTGCCCCAGCCCTGGTGAGGTTGGGGGGGCTCTGAGCACCCTGCTCTGGGTGCAATGTCCCTGCTCCCTGCAGGAGGGTTGGATGAGATGACCTAGAAAGATCCCTTCCCACCCAAACCAGTTTGGCATTCTCGGGTTCTCAAGAGGGCTCCAGCCCTTGCTGAGGTGCTGCCCATGGAGAGCTCTGCTGCTCCCCTAGCTGCAGGTTGGCCTGGAGCTCTGCAGGTGGGACAATTGGTACCAGCTGAAAGGAATTAATGGGGTGGGAGAGCTCAGCCCAGCCCAGCTTTCCCAGCTGCCACCAGGCTTCAAATTACCCAGAAGGGCTACTTCTTCTCTCTCTGAAGCATGTGGCTGGGGAAGCTGCTGCCTGAAGCTGGGCATTTAGGTTTCTTGCTTTTGTTTAAGGCTAAGAAGAGAGTTGGAGGATGTTTAGTGAACCTCTTTTTCCTGAGAGCCACCCAGGTTCTCCTCACCGTCTGGATTTGGGGTTGCAAAGGGTTATTTGGGTTGCAAAGTGGAATTTTGGTCACCTCTTCTGGGACCTGGCTGGAGCCCTGGGTGTTTTCCACTGCTGTCCTGTCCTTCCTGAGCTGCAGGCTCTGAGCTCAGCAGGTTAGTGAGGTGTTTCTCTCTTCTTTGTGTGCCTCAATTGCCTTTAATTTGCTGTGAGAGGTTTGTGATTTACTGGTGGTGGGAGGCTGAGCTGTGGTTTGGTTTAGCTCCCTGTTGGGTTCATTTCTGCTACTGTGCTGCCTGCTCTGAGTTAGAGGAGATTTTAACTGTCTCTGATGCAAAGCTCATCTTGTTCCTTCCCCATCTTGGTGGGAGCAATAATTGGTGCCAGTCTTTCAGCCCAAGGGCTATAAAGTCTCAGACTATGGAAACTTCCAGTTTCTGAGGGATATTCTTGAGTAGCAAAATAGCTCTTGATTTTCCTCTCCCTTTCTCCCAAATCCTCATCTCCCCCACCCCTTGGTTCTGTGCCCTTCAGTGTCATTAAAAGCTACATCTGTGTCTTGTTTCTTCCAAGCTCCTTTTTTTTTTCCCTATGGTTTTTAAATATTGGCAGGTGGATGTACCCAGGGTCTTGCTTTTGTTGGGCAAGGTGTTGCTGTGACCCTACCAAGCTTAAATTATCCTGATGTCTCTGCTGTACCTTCAGCTTCTCTGCTCTCCCCTGGAGAGCTCCAACCTCCTCATGCTAAAATTTGCCTTTGGGGTGTTACAATAAGAAAACAAACTCCAATCCTTCCTGCTTTTTGTGATGAGGAGGAGTTTTGTTAGATGTCTGAGCTGCTGTGGGGAGCTGGAGTGACCCTGTCCCAGGCTCTGCCACTGTGACCTGCTCTGCATCAGCTCCCTCTGTTCCTTGGCTTCCCCATCTGGAAAATGGGAACAAAAAGGCTTTTTTGTTCTCGCTCTAGTAAAGGCTTTTGTGAATTGGGGATGAAAAGCAGCTTCTGGGCCCGATCCAAAAGGTCTTTGGAGGCTGTCTGAAAGACTTCCATGGATTTAATGGTCTTTGGAGTAGGTGCTGTGATGTTTGCCTTGCTTTTGTTTAAAAATCTCTCTTGCCTTCCCTGCCCAGCTGAGTGTCTTCTCCTTGCAGCTGCAATCACTTGAGAGCATCACCACCACACACCTCATAGACAAGGAGTAATTAACTCCCTTGGGCCCTGTGCTAACCAGATGCCCTTCAATTAGACCTTTTTTGGTCTAATTAAAGACAAGCCACATGGCCTTACAGGTGGAATGGTTCTCACAATGCCCTGGGTCCTCATTTTTCTGTTCCAAAGTGAATCTCTCCACCACTTCATAAAAAGAGGAGAAAAAGCAATTGGTGGGGGGAACCAAACCCCCAAACTATACTTGTGTATGAGTTTAGTTCCATGTTTAATCCTTGGTGAGAGGGCACAGGGACCTGCAGGCCCTGGGCCTGGAGGCCTCAGGCCTACCTGGGCCTAGTCGACTGGGTGCTGTGGGACCTAGGCCTCAGGCCTACCTGGGCCTGGTCAACTGGGTGTCTCTTATAAATTATCCATCATTATGACTTGGTTATTTCCAGAAATAAGTGTTGAGCTGCAGAGTTCCCTCAAGTAAAATCATCCTGCCTGCCTGGAAGCAGAGTGTGGGATACCTGGAACTGTTTAAAGTTGCTTAAAGTGCCTGTAGGGCTGAAATGTTTCTCAGATTAGATAACAGCTGAGCTGGGAGTTCTAAGAGCCTCTCTGGAGGTTTGGTTCAGGACTTGCCTTCACCTGTTAAGTATTTGAGAGCTTTGAAAGCATGATTGAGGCTCCCTGGCACTTATGGTTGTACTCCTGAACCTCAACAGCAAGTGCTTCTATCCACACTTGGATATAATTTTCTAGAAGACAAAAAACCTTTGACTTTGTGTGCTTCAGAGCCCTGGCAGCCTCTAGAAAACAAACATTGAGATTTTTTTCTCCATGCTGTGATCAAACCACTTATTGGATGTGCAGCAGCAGGTCCAGGCTGTCCCTTGGGGCCAGGGTGGGCACTCCCAGGGATGCAGGAGCAGCCTGTGTCTGCAGCTCCTCTGCCACCTCAGCACCCTGTGCTCTTGAGGGGCCTGGGTTTAAGTTCTTGGCGTGGAGAAAAAGTTCAGGATGCTCTGAAATGAGATCCCAGCCCAGTCCTGGTAAATGAGCCCCCCACTGAGCACACTGGAGGAACCCAGTCTGGCTGGGAGATGGAGGTATCAGCACATCTCCTTAATGGGCTTGTTCTGAGAAATACTATGATTCTGTTGAAATGTGATTTTAATAGTCTCTCCATTTTTTTTTCTTCCCCCCCAGTCAAAGCCTTTTCAGCTGTGAAGGATGCAGTGGATAGTCTGATACCAATTCTTTGTGGGCAGCCTAGTTAAAATATAATTATGCTGTTTATCAGTCACTAAAAGCCAGTCTCTGTGAGGAGCCCTCTGAGGAAATGATGGGGGGGTTTCCTCTAATAAACAGAGCAAAAATGGAACAGAACATTTGATACCTTAAGCAACGATCTATTGACCTGTTTTCTGCCATGCCAACAAAAAAAAACCCAGCAAAAAGGGAAGACTTGATGCTTCCCCTAATGCCAAGAACCACAAAGGAGGTCATTGAGAGTTTTACTGGCTTGTTGATTCAGGCTGTTAACTTCAAGTGCATCTTTCCCATGCAATGGCACAGCCTAAAAATGTTCTTTGTTTGGGTTTGGAGATAAATGGCTCCTCCAGAGAGATTGCAGGCTTTGGGGGAGATAGTGGGTCAGGAGAAGGGAGGAGATATGTCCACGTTGCTGGTTTTATTACATAGAAAATTGGTTTAAATGGGGAGGGGAAAAAACCCCACAACACAACAAACGAGCTGTTGTTAAACACAGCATGAGAAGTTGGATGCAACCACTTCACCATTGCTGTGGTGGGCAGAGAGTGGCTGGCTGGGGGGTGTTCTCCCTTTGGGACTCTTCTGTGTTTGTGTTTATTTGGTTGTTTTCTTGTTGGGTTGGTTTTTTTCCACCTCCTCTTGATGTTCTCTGTCCCAGGTCTTGCAGTCCCTGTGCTCTGGTGCACACTCAGCTGAGGTCAGAGCCACCACCTTGCAGGACTAGAAGGATTTGGGGTTGGATTTGAGGGTGGAAAGCTCAGATGGGTGGAGCTGGCTCTTGGTTTTGGAAGCTGAGGCTCCAGGGAGATGTCCACCTTCCATATTTTTCTCTTTAAAAGAAGCCAAAGAAAATTGCAGAGCTGTCTTGATAGAGCTTTTATGTCCTTGTGGCAACTTGTGGCTGGACAGCCAGGGGCTAAAATCCTTCTCGGGAGCCCTGGGGACTCTCCTTGGATCCTGTGGCATCACCTGCCCTTCAAGAGTGAGACCCAATAGATTGAAATTCCAAATGCCCAGGGAACATGTCACTTGTACAAACAGAGGTTGCAAATGTGGTTGAGTTCCCCAAAGGAATGAAAACAAGATTTTTAGTACGAGGGGTTTTTCTTTTTTTTTTTTTCTGAATGGAATGGAGACAAAACATTTGTTTTTGGATGGAAAAGGCTCCCCCTCCCACCAGTTTGCCTCCCTTCATCTCTCTGGAGACAGCAAATGGCTCATGCTGGACCTCAGATTCTTTTCCACCAAATCTTGTCAGAACTAATACACATCTCTGTGGACTGTTTGGGCTGAAAATGTTTAGTTCCTTCCATGCAGCCAAGAGGAACTGTGTCCCAAGCCCTAGTCCCAAAGCACTGGGATGAGAAACCTCCTTCCCAGCCAGCAAAGATGGTCCTGCTTAAATCCAGTGCCACAGAAAACTTCCCTGGGACTGGTTCCCATTGGCAACTTTTCTGGGGCAAGCTGGGGATGCTGGAGGTGAGAATCCTGCTCTTGGATCTTCCTGAGGGACCTGGAGCAAAGGGAGTGTCCTGAGCTGCAAGGAGAGGACAGCTCTGTGGTAGGAAGAGCTGCAGTTCCCAACGTGGAGTGTACTCCTGTCTGGGCTTTTTTTTCCTTTCCCCTGCCTTTGACTAAGGGCAAACCCAGCCTTTGTTTTTCCAACTGCCTTAAAAGCCCTTTCAGACTGTAACTCTTGGCTCCTGGAGCCTTTGGGAGAGGATTGAGTTGCAGAAGGTGGTGGCTGCCAGCTCCTATAGAAAAACACTGCATCAGTCAAAACCCCCCTTTGGAAGCACCCCCGGATTAATGGATCAGTTCCTGCGAGAGCAGCCTGACCTACATTTTCTGCCTCAGCCTTTTGAGGTGGAGACTCATCCACAATGTGGCTTTTATCTCTTTGCAGGATGGATTTAGACAATGTGGAGTCTACAGAGAGCTTTGGATTTCCTTTTGAAAGCCATCGTGTTCAAACCTGCTACCAGATGTGTCAGGCTAATTTATTTTTTTTTTCCCCCCCTCATTTTTTTCTAACCTGGCTGATGGTTTTGGGGGGGTTTAGGGGGTCAGGGGTGTTAAGCTCCTCAGCTCCATGAGAATGGTTGGGGAGTCTGTTAATTTGCACGTGTTTCATGGCATAACTTGATTTTCAGACACCTGAAAGACACTGGAGGAAGGAGCTGTAGCAAATATTTGCTGGGATAAGCAGGTTTTTCTCTCTTTTTTCCCCCCCTTCTTTGAAGCTCAGATGTGTTAAGAGTCCACTCATAACACTGGCAGGCAGGCATTGCTTATCTGGCTTCTTTTTTTTGCTGGGGGAATTTAATGCAATGTGAAAGGCGTTTATATGGAATTTCTGGAAGAGTTTTTTACAGGGTGGGAGAAACAGGATGTCTGCAAAAGAGCCCAGCCTGGGGAATTTGCAGCAAGGGCTCACTGAGGGAGCTGAGACTCACTGCTGTGTGGTTGCAACTCCTGCTGCAGAGCCATGGAGTTAAAAAAAATCACCTTGTTCCAACCCTCTTGTCACAGGCAGGGGCACCTCTCACTCCAGCAGGTTGCTCCAAGCCTCAGCCAGCCTGGATTTGAACACATCCAGTGATGGAGAAGCCCCAGTGTCCCTGGGCAACCTGCTCCAGCATCTCTCTGACCTCCCAGGGAAGTTTTTCTTCTCAATCTAATCTAAATCTACCTCCTTTTAGCTCAAAAATGTTATCCCTTGTCCTCTCAGGGCTTAGCTTCCTAACCCTGCTGGCCTCTCAATCCTTAAAAATCAAGCATGGGAGGTGTGATCTGTGAGTTTGAACTCCCTGATCCTGCTGAAGGCAGGAGGATTTCCTCAGCTTAACTCCTCTAATCCCTGTGGTTGTCCAAAGGTCTGTCTCACACTTCAGCATCTCTGGGCAGGCAGAGGTGGAATGGATGCTCTGCTCATTGGGACAGCCTCAGTGTAGGGGTTTTTGTGGTGACAAGGGCATCCCACCTTGTCACTGCTGCCCCAGTGATGCTGAGGAGGAGGAGGAGGAGGTGGTGGGCAGGGCTGGTTTGGGGCTTCTCAGCTCAGTTTGAAGATTCCACTGTGATCTGCCAGGGGTTGTGTCTGCAGCTGAAGGCAGGGTGTAAATGGTGGCTTGGAACAGCAATTTTTACACTGCAGCCTCCCTCACTTTGGGCAAAGGACAGTCCCAGCACAGTCCTGAAGTCTTGATTTCATTAACACAGCACTGCAGCTCATCAAACCCCACAAATATTTATCTTTTCAGCATTCCTTGTGTGATTTCAAAACGCTGGCCCTGGCTTTTTTTTTGTTGTTTTTTTTCTTCACCAGACTCTTCATCTTGTTTATTGTGCAAGAGCTGTGCCACAGATACAGAGAGAGAAAAACCTCTGATGGCTTGAGGAGTGTTGGGAGCCACGTTCCCTCCAACCAGCCTTTCTCAACCTGGGCAAAGCCTCTGCAGCAGGGGGTGGGTGGGGATTCCCCCACCAGTGCTGGGAGTCCAGAGGGCTTAGAAATGCTGAGCTGGCTGCTAAAGATGTTGAAGGTGTTGCTTGAAATGTTTGTTTTTTCTTCCTTAAAGGCTGAGGGGGTTAAGACAAAAGAAAAAGTGGCAAAAAACCTTCCTGAAACTCCAAGTTGAGTGGAGTAAATGGGGTGTGTGGGCATTGCTGAGGTTTGTGTCAGGCAGTTTCTTGGTAATAAACTTGATACTGAGAAGAAGGAACCAGCTGCTGAAGAAACCTGCTTGTGAAGCTTTAAAAAACATGATGCAAAAAACATTGGTAGATATTTTTTTTTACCTTCCTTCCAAGCATTTTTCTTACAACAAAATATTTTTGGAGAATAGGGTAATTATTATTATAAACTTTAGTAGTGGTTCCTTTATAGAACAGAGAAGTTGATGGTGTAAAGAAAAAAACAAGCCCAAGGTCTCTGCTTCTCAGTGCAGAAATGTGCTTGCTAAGCACTGGAATGAGTTGGGTGACCTGAATTTTACTCACTTAGAGATCTTTTTATTTTATATTTTGAAAATGGATTAATTAATTTTTCCCCCTCTTTCTTTCAGGAAGGATTATTGAACCACCACAGCAATTCTGCCCTGCATGAACCCATCTCCTGAGCACCTGCAGCAGGTACCACTTGATTTTCTTGGCATGTTTGTGCTCTCTGGGCTGCCTTGGCAGCTCGTGCCCCCGAGGAGGCTCCGTGTGCTCGCATCCTGGCTTTGGATTTTCATCTTGGCTCCTCGATTCCCCTCCTTCCTCTGGCACCCCAGATGTTCTGAATTGATGCTTCTGCCTGTGAGCAGTGGCAAGGGGGCCTGGCTGTTGTTTGGAGTGCATTGTGTGGTAGGTAGGTGGAGGCCTTGCAATAACCAGACTCTAGATGCAGTGGCTCGAGGGCTGGACGAAGGATCCCGGGGGTCCCTCCGCCTTGGGCTCCCAACCCTCAGTGCTGTGCCAGGGGGAAAACAATCCCCTTCCCAGCTGTTTCTTATCCCAGGAACAGCCCCACGTGTGACCTGAGACATTCTGAAGTGTCTGAAACACTGGAACCCCTGGGTTGTGTCAAGCTGCCACCCCCCCACCCCCCAGGCTCCTCTCATGGCGCTGCAGTCGGGACGCGGCCGCCGAGCCCAGGATGATGCCGGGTCCTGGCTCTGGCTCTTCACCCACTTCCATGATGGCTTTCAGATGTTCTCACTGGTGTTTGCACCTCGACTTGCAGCCCGTGGCTGGGAAAACACAGAGGGGGAGGGGGAAACGGCTCAGGTTTGCCCTCCTTCCCCACCCGGGGAAGGCGCCGCCGCGCGCGGGCACCCGGCCACCCCTCGTCACGCGGTCGGGGATCATCCTCTAGATCCTCCTTGGGGTTTTTTTTCCCCATCTAGAATTCCCTGAGCTGCTCTGCTGGGATCTCTTCCTTCTGTTTATCCCCCGACCGCTCTCGGAGGAGCGAAAAAACTGCGCTGGCAAGAACATTTGTGGGAAAGCAGCACCACGTTGCATGTTTGTGCAAGGGAAATAGTCCCAAGAGGATATTCCACGTGGAGAGTTCCCCTCCCATTACTCACCCCAAGAGGCTCCTTGAGTCTGCCTGCTGGGCAGCTGGGAAGACAGGTTGGCAAAGCCTTGGGTTGTCCAGCCCGGGGTTGGAAGGAAAGCAGCTGGGTTGAGTGAGTGGCAGTGGTGGCCCAAGCTGGGGGTGAGTGGTTTGTGGAAGCCCCTTGGGGCTGCTCAGCAGTTAGAGGCTGGAGAAATGTGTGCAAGAGCTGTTTCTAGGTTGTTCTGATTCCAAGTGAAGAGCTGGAGTTGTTGGATAAACGACCAGAACGTGATCTGACCAACAGCAGGGAAACTGAAGGCTCTAGTTACCTTTTGGTTTAGAGTGTTCTTGAAGCAATTAGCAGTTAATGCCTGTGCTTCTGGAGAGCTGGTGCTGAATGATGAGTATCTCCTGGGAGCCCCACATTCCCTGCTCTGAGTACCCTGTGCTGATGGATGCTTTTATCTGATTTTTCTGCCTCTTTCCTTGCTAAATCCTGGGAAAAGCAGCTGTTGCCTTTGATACTTAGGCTGGGTTTTCCAACTGAGTAAACTCTCTGATTGTTTGCTCTGCTTCCCTGGAGTGGAGGAGGAAGCCCCAGTAAACTGTTCCAGTTGCAGCTCCCTGGACAGATGTGGCTTTTGGTGGCTGCTTTTGAAAGGAGGGGGTGTCAACTCTCAAGCAAAAGTTGCCTCATTCTTCAAGGCTCTGGTTGTCAAAGGTGGCTGAAATAAAGTTGGATGAGTATCTGAGGAGAGCAATTAGCAGCTCAGATATACCAAACAGATTAAATATTGGCTGGTACATCTGAATAAACCCCAGCCCTCACTGGGGAGCCCTGGTGGAAGTTGAGAGGGGTTGTTGGTTGGGCTTTGTGGTGCTCAGTGTGCTGTTATTGCAGAGTTTAATCAGGACTGGAGGCTGCTGCTGAAGCTTTTGTCCAGCTCAGGCTCTGGGAAGCTCAGAGGGGTGACTGTGTAGCCTGGAAGGCTTTGCTAAGCTCAGCCTAGGGAGATAAAACCAGTTTTGATGTAGCTCTGCATCTGGGCACAAGGTGGGTGAGTGGTACCAGTGGCACCAGCAGCTGCTCTGTGGGGATAAATACCTTGGAAGGGCAGAATGAGCTGCTGGTGGAGCAGCCTGGCACCCCAAAAATCCCCCCAGCAGGCCTGGTGTGATGCTGGGAGGTGTTTGCAGGAGGGTTTTGTGTTCCCCTGCCAAGCCATGCCTGGGTTTGGCTTTTCTCTTCCCAAGGATGTCAGCAAATAGGGCTCAAAATGGGGAAGGGCTAGAAAAATGATTTGAGAGCTGGGGAAAGCAAGATATTTAAAAGCTCTTATAAAAAATATAATAAAAAAAAAATAAAAATGAAGAGCCTTGCAATTTATGCACTGAGAGCAGAAAACTTTGGAAACAAAAGGGAGAGATATGGTGAGAATCTGAGCTGGAAGCTGAAGCCCCAACACGTTGGAGCCTGGATCCAAAGCATGTGTTTTTGAGTACAAATTGCCACAGAGGATTTACTGTCTCTTGGTGCTTGTCAAATGGAGCCTGAGTGCACGGGAGGGGGGGAATTTGCCAGGACCCAAATGAAGCTTTAATTGTAGGGCTTTAGTTCTTGGGCTGTCCCCAGCCCGGGTGAGTGGGTGAAATGTAATGGTTGGGGTGATGCAGGAGGTCAGAACAGATGATCTCATGGTCCCTTCAGGACTCAGAGCCTTATGAATCAATGCATTTGAAAAAGCCTGCTCCAGTCTGGGGGGAAGAAGGACTGGTGTTCCTTGAGCTTAGAGGCTTGCAAGCAGGGTAATGCCTCTGTTGGCTGGGCTGCTGCAGCAGGAGGGGTTGGCTCAGCTCACCTTGTCTCCTGTGCCCACAGGACATTGAGCAGAGGGGCTGGAGCACTTGGGGCTGGTGCTTGTCACCATCTCTGCAGCTCCAGAGTGCTCTCAGCAGAGAAAGCACAAAGCAATCCTGAGCTGGAGGAGTTGCCAAGCCAAACAGTTGGTTATTAGATATCTTTAGGTGTCTTTTTTACCCAATTTATTGACCTGTCAGAAGAAAACGCTCCAATTGCTTTGTTAAAACTAAGTTTTGTGTAGAAAAACCAGGAAAAAAAAATCATTTTCAGGTCAGATGTGTGGCTTGAGAGGATTCCTTGTGCTACTCCAGTGTGCTGAAGCCTGGGGATTGATCCCAGTGATGCTCTGGTCCCCTGAAAACAGCCCAACATTTTCTTCTGCAGGCTGAAATGCACCCAGCTTGCCTTTGTCAAATCCCCCTTAGCTTCTATTAGCACAGACCTGAGCAAGCTAAAGAGTTGGAATCCTAAATGCTTTCCAGATCCAAGTGCCTCTAAGCAACAGGTAACATCTGAAGGCTGACGTGGGTTTGTCCTGTGATGATGTTACCTCCCCAGCTCACGTGGCCTGGAGACAGTGAGCTGGGAGGGGGGGTGGTGGTGATGAAGGGGTTTTGCTGCTGGGTTGTGCTTGTGTGTTTTTTTTTCTTTCCCTCTTCAGTTGTTTGGCTGCAGCAGGGAAGGAAATACCTTGGTGTTGTCAGCTGAGATGTAAACAGCACGTCCATCATCCAGCAGGAGTCACTGAGGTTCATCTCCTCTTGAGTTTTCCCCCCCCAACCAGGGGAGAAGCAGCTTAACGTGGAAAGCACTGGTGTGTGCATGTGGTTTTGTGCATTTAAAGCTAACCAGATGTTTGAAACATCTCTCTGAAACACAGCTGATGATATAATGGCTCTGTAGTAAGAGAGCACTGGCAAGGGAGACATGAATATCCCTCCGTGTGGCATGTGGAGATCAACTCCTGATTCAGAGCCTTGCATCAGTTCAGGAAGTTCAGAGGCTACCTAAGGACAAGGTTTTGTTGGTTTTTTTTTTTTCTTGTTCCAGGCCTGCATTCTGCTGAGAGCAGGGCACTTGAGGAAAGGCTCCACTTGGCCCTCCTGGGATCCCAGGCTGCTCCTCCAGCACAGGGAGGCAAAGCCCACAAACCCCAGTCATGATAACTTGGACTGATTGGGTTTTTTTGGCCACTTACCTGTAAGATTTAGCCACGATGTGACTGGGAGGGCAATCAGATGCTCTAGATGCAGCTAATCTGGAGCCATCCTCAGTAGGAACCTCATTGTCTTCAGAGAAACCCTGCACTTTCTCTCTTTTTTTTTTGCCTCAACAGCATTGAAAGGCTCTGAGGGAGGTGCTGCTGAGCTCAGAGGGCAGGGAAGGTGTCCCAAACACAAGGCTGTTGCTCTGGGGCTGAATGCAAGCACACAGCCATGGCAAGGTAACTCTGGAACGATTTTTATTGCTCAAAAAGGCAATTTCAGCAGCATTTAGGCTGGAGCAAGCAGAGCTCTGTGTGCTCTGCCCCTTCCACCCACCTGCTGGGTTGTTTCCTTGGCCAGAGCCCTGCTGCTCACTCTTCTGCATCCACTTGGTGGTAGCCCAAGGTACCTGGAGTGCTGGTGGCTGTTTTCTGCCTGCTGGAGGAGTTGGAGGCACTGCAGCATCACTCTGATCTCTAACCACTGCCTTTACAGTCAGATTTCATCAGAGTTTTGGGATTAATTTGTTGAAATCTTAAAAACACTTGAGCTAAAATTGGAAGGGCTCGGATCTGTGAGGCTTCTGGGGGGCTTGACACCGTGGGGTGGGGTGTCCACAGCACAGGTACCCCCAGCAAAAAGCTGCTGCCCTGTGGTGGAGTTCAGCTCCATCAGCCTTGTGATGTTTTCAAGTGATAACACCGAGAAGGATGCCAAGACAAACAGGGTGATTTCCTGCAAGCTCTGGAAAGCAGAGCTGCTGGCCGAGGTGGCTGAAGGTGTTGGAAGATGCTGGTTTTACTGGCAGCTCTGCCTCCAGCTAATCCTCCAGAGGAGAGCTAATCTCTTGGCAGCAGTGCAAGGCTTTTCCTCTGCAGCACACGAGGAATTGCTGCTGCTCTGGCCTACAGAACAGTGCCCTCGTGTGCACTGCTGAGAGCATCACACAGCTCAGGGGGGAGGGAAAAACCAAGTCTGAGCTGTCCCCACATCTTGCTTTGCTCTTTATTCCTTGCTTTTCATCCCCCTCCTCCTAGTGTTCCACGTGGAGTGGTGGCTGAGGAGTCCTGATGCCTCCCAGGATGGGGATTAATCAACTGTTGATCTGGTATTTCATAGTTAAATACATTAAATTAATTAATTTAGGCTTTCACTGCTAGGTAAATTAATTATTATTAATAATAATTAGAAGTAAGACTGAAACCTTTGGAGCTTGATAACCCTGCTCTGGTGCCTCCAAACCCAGTTGCTGGAGAAGGAGGGAGCAGAATGTGTCTTTGGGGTGGTTTTTTTTTTTTTTTTTTCTGTTTTTTTGGGAGTGTTTGTCTAGCAAGATGTATTTAATCTCTTGGAGCTGGAGGAATGCATATTAAACAAACACGAAGTTTTTCTGGGTGTGTTTGGAGGAAGGGTGATGTGCTTGGCTGTTTGGCACTCACTCCAAAGCTGACTCTGGTGGCTGGATCCAGGGGGCTGCCTTGGGCCAAGGGGAGTCAGAAGGGCAGTGGAGTTGCACAAGGCAGAGCTGGTGGAGCCTGGGGGTCTGTTGGGGAGGGCAGGAGCTCCCTGCTCAGCTCCCACCTGCTGCTGGATGCCCAACTGGCACCTGCTTTTTCTCCCAGGGAAGAAGTTTCTCCTCATCTTGATCTGGAACCATCTCTGCTCCAGTTTATCCCAGTGCTCCTTGTCCTGGGCACCCCAGAGCAGATCCTGGCCCCTTCCTTCTGCCCCCCACCCCTCAGATATTGACATCATCAGCTCCCCTCTGTCTTCTCCAGCCCCCTTTCTTCCCAGGGGGGATGCTCCAGTCCCACCATCCCCTCTTAGCCTCCCTCGGATGGAACCAGCCCAGCTGAATGCCATCCCAGTGTCCTTACTGGGAGGCCAGGCTCATGCCCCAGTGCAGGACTGGTCCATGGTGCTCAGAGCTCTCCATTTCCAGCCTGAGCTGGATGTTCCCCCCCAACTCTCCCAGGGCTGCATTAGCACTCCAAGGCTGTCACAGCAATTCCATGTTCTTCTAATCCCCCTGCTGGGATAAAAATCAGATGTGAGCAGACACGAGCACAGGAGGACCCAAGGCTTTTATTACAATATCTTTTTAATTATCAAGGTGGGGAATCTCATTTTACAAACGCCAAGAAATTGAATTTCCTTCTGGGTTGTGTGAGGACTTATTTAAGAGCAGATTACCCCAGCCTCCAACACAAGTCCCCTTCCTTCTGGAAGCTTGATTTGTCCCTTGTTGAACTGCAGACAAATGAGCTGTGAATGGAACCAGGGGGTTACAGATACAATCCAAGTGACAGGGCCTATTATGGTTTAGATTAACCTGCTTTTAATTCCAGATTGGGAACACTTCTAACATCTGTGTAACCCACACCAGGCAGGTTTGCTTGGAGAGCTGGCTTCTGCTGGGGTTCAGTAGGTAGGTTGTGAAGTCTCAGGTACTGAATTGTGGCTGTTTGCTTTGGAAGGAGCTTCTTTCTTTGTGTTTTTTTTCCTCCCAAGATGAGATTCTTATTCCTGTGACATCTCCTGGCCATGGTGTGGCTTAAAAAAAAAGACCAGGTCTTGGAAAGCAGGGACAGAACCAAGCAGAGGGTTGGGATGTGGGTTAAAGGAGATGCTCCAAGTGTTTGAATGGACCCGAGGAACTTTTTGGTGAATAAACCTGCTGAGTGGAGCCTTTTATGAGTAGAAACCTGCAAATGGCAAGGTCTGTGTTCAGCAGATGTGTGGTAAATGCCAAGGTGCTGATGGGGGGAACTGGTGCTGGAGCTGCCTGCAGTTGGAACTGGATTTGGCTGTGGCAGGGCTAGGGAACTGGCCCAGAACATCCCCTTGGTGTGAAGCAGCTGCAGGGCATTTGTCTGTGTTTTCTGAATAATGCAGAAGCTTGTAAAAGCCTCTAACAGTTTATTCAGCTCTTGAGAAGTGCTGAAAACTCCCCTCTTAAATTTTCCTCTGGTGGTGTCTTGCAAATAACCCAATTTATCCCCTGATTCCTGTTTCCAGTCACAGCCATGGGCAGTCTGGACAAAAAAAATGCTGCTTGTGACTCTGCCTCGTGCTGCTGCAGGCAGAATTTGCAAGCAATTTTATCCTGGAATATCAAATTTTGCCTCTTGAGAAGGTGCCTGGGGTGGGTGGGTGGGGGTCAAGGTGCAACTCCCCCAGCTGGTGCTGGTTTTTGGTGTCAAAACTGAGGTTTCTAAACAAGTGTAGCTTGGGTTGGTGAATTTAATGTCATAATTTGGAGGAGTTTTGCCTCTTGTCGTGGTGAACAGAGGCTGGGTGTTTTTTATGAAGCCAGCACAGGAGATCAGGGGGAAATTCTGGTATATTTGAGAAAAGAAATTGTTGTTGTGATTTCTTCTGTGAGCTCAGGGTAGACTTGGTGCTTTTGGGGGCTGAAGAATCCCATAAGCCTTGGGCTCATGGTGCAACCTCCCCTCTCCATCCTCCAAGGAACCTGCAGCCTCTTACCTGTCCCCTCTCCCCCATTCTTCTACTTCCAGCATCTCTCATCTGCCCTTAATTAACTTTTCCCATCCTGCTGAGTGCCCAACCTCCCCAGATTCACCTCGGAGGGAGTGCAAAGTTTCAAGAGAATTGAAAATCAATTTCTCTGTCTTCATCTCCCTGTCAAGGATGGAGTGGCCAGGCTGGAATTTGTCCTGCAATAGCTGATGCTATCACCTCACCCTAAATCACCTTGCCAGAGCTGCTGCAGATGGATTCAGCTCAGCTACCAAGGGTCTGGGAGAGCAGAGGGGATGAAGGCAACCCCAACTCCTCCATATCTGCTGAAAACATGGAGTGAGAGGAACCAGGGAATGAGCACAACTCCTGGGTCCTCACCTCTGCCAAAACCCCTGGTGCTTAGAGCAGGGCCCTGGAGTGAGATTGATGCTGCTGCTGCTGCTCTGTGGGAAGGAGGAGGGGGGTGTGTGTGTCTGTTTTTCCATCTAATCACTTGCAGGCATGTGATTACAACATTTAGTGAGCGTGGACTAGGTCAGTTTTTAATTAGCTGAGCCACATGATAGGCATGTGCAGTGCCAGCAAACCCTTTCCTTCTTGCTGCCTGCTCTGGGGTTCCAGGACAGCACCCATGCCAGTGGAACCCTCCCAGTTAGGGGTTAAAACACACTGGGAGCAGATCCTGTTTCCCAATCCCAAGCTGTTTTGCTCTGATCTGGATGGGACCGAGGCAGGTCTGAGCTTCCAGTCCCTCTCTTCATTCAGAGTGTGGTGCAGAATGAAATCAAGAAGCCAAGAGGTTCCAAAATGCCTGGGTAGCTGGAAGCAGGGAGCAAGGGCTCACATGATGCTTGTGGAACCAACTGCTGGTGCTGATTGAATCACATGCTGGACTGGTAACAGCTAATGACTGCTAACAGCTAATGACACCCCTTTCCTCCCCAGAAGGGCTAAATATAGTCCTGGAAACTCCAAGACTGGTGTGGTGGCCACTAAATGCTCAAACTGGGCCAGGAACAGAGGGCAGAGCTGGCTGAGTCACCCAGCATCCCCCTTGCCTTGCCTGCTCTGGCTTTACACATGGCCTCACATCCATCATCTGCTGCTGGGAAGGGCAAGTGGGGCTGACTTTGCTCTTCCAGGACCCCCCTGCTACGTGGTGGAAGTGGAGGAGCTGATCCCCCTGTGATGAGAGGGGCCACGACTCTCCCAGCTCCAGTGCACTCATCTTTTCTTCCCAAGTGCACATCCTGACTCCCACGTGCTCTGTCCTTGACCCCCTTTGCATGCTAACTAGGAAAATTGTTGTGGTTTTTTTTTTTTTCTCACTTCTTTCCTGGAGGTCTGGAGAGCTCAGGCAACGTTGTCCCCTTTGAGCCACCCAGGTCTGGAGTTGTAGCCAAGCTTGAACACTCATCTCTCAACCCCCCCCCCCCTGCACGTGAGCAGATCTGTCCTTATCATCCTCCTCTGCTGAGCCAAGGACATCCCTGGGGGTGCTGAGCCCACGTTCTGGGGAGGGAGAGTGGAATTTCCCCCTCCAAGCTGGATGCTGAGCACTGCACAAGTCAGGGCTTCCAACCTGTTGCAACGTTGGTTTGTGAATTCATCCCATTTTGGGCTCAGAGATGGTGTTTAAAAATGATGATTATTTTTTAGTTTCCTCTAACACAGGTTCTTGAATTCTGGTTCTTCACTGGCTAGGCTTCAGATGATTTTTTTTCCTCCTCCCTCCTCACTTTTGCAACTCATTTTACTTCTGCCTTTCTTCCTGGTAGTTCATGTGATGAAAACTGCAGCCAGGTCCCCATCATCTGACCCCGAACTTGGCACTTTCCTGCCCCAAAGAGGAAGGGAGGACTCCAGTGCAGTGATTTACCCATCCCTGACACTCAGCATCACCATTTCAAAGGGGATGTGCCAAACAAGGAAGCTCTTCTTGTATCTTGCTGGCAACTTTTTGCTTCTCAGGACCCAGGCTTCTCAGCAGGAAGAAATGCTTCTCCATGCAAGTTTCTCCCATATCTCTGTCAATTAACACTTGGGAGATTTTTCCACTGAAGGTTTGTTTTAGCTTGAGTTCTGGTGCAGTGGTCAGGAGAAGAGATGGGTATCTCCAGGTGTTGATTCCAGCTCAAGATCTGAATTTATTATTACAGATAATAATAATTTGCTTCAGGGTGCTCTGCATGCTCAGGGGAGATGTTCTTGCTTCCCTCTCAGCACTTGGGGAGCCAGAACAGCACGAAAATCTCCCTCAAAAGTAGGAAGCACACCTGGAATATCTGATTTTCCCTCTGTGGCTTTGGCATTTTCTGCTGGCACTGAAAGATTTCTCTGGATTGCTGTAAAATCTGGGTGGCTGTGGCTGTGTGGGACAGTGAGGAGTGGACATCAGGATCATTTCTTGGCACACCCAGTGCAAGCAGCAGCTGGTGATGGGTCCCTCAAGGCACTAAATGATTTACCTTGCCCCACAGCTGACTGGGAGGCATGGCTGGAGTCTACAGAGCTCTGTTCCTGCAGAGGGATTGCAGGGAAGTGTTAAATTCAGATATCTCTGAAGCAGAATACAGCTCCCACAGGGAGGTTTTCTGCTTTCCCTCATGAGAACATCATCTTTTCACCCTCCTCCTCAGCACTACTGGCTTGGCCTCTGAGTTCCCCACCCCAAGGGGAGAAGGCTCAGGAGCTCTGACCCCCATGGTAGCCACCCCAAGTGTTTTTGCACATGCCAGTCAGGGAGGCACTGCACCGTGGTGTTAGAGGAAATATTTGGAGTGTCCTGCTGTAGGTCTTGCCTCTCTAAACAAAAGGCATTCCAGGAGTTTTGCAAGGATTGATAGGATCAGGATGTATTTGTTAGCAGGGAGGAGGGTTGGCCGAGCTGGAGCCCTTGGAACTGTGCACTGGGATGCTGCTGGTGTCTGCCTGGGAGGGAAGAGGGGTCTGAAAATGAGGGGAGGCTTCTGGGTGGGGGATGTGCTTTCAGAATAAGGTGCTGGGTGCCACAGAGGTCATTCCAATGGGATCCCACCTGGATTTTAGTCTGGGGTAGATTATACCCAACAATTAACACATACATGGGGTGTAAAGTGAAGTGGGACGTTCCAGTTGACCTGAAATGCAGACTGCTTTTTATTATCATTATTATTCCTACTTTTTTTTTCACTTCCCCCTTGGAATTTGCTCCTCCTTTGCAGAAATGTGGAGATTTTAACTTTTCCTAGGCTGGAATAAACCCATGGTTCCCACTCTGAGCTTCTCCTGAGACAGACTTTAACTCTGAGGTTGGACTGGATGATCTCGTAGGTCTTTTCCAACCCAAGTGATTCTCTGCTTGGATCCAGCTGCAGCAGAGCAGCTCCCAGGGGTTTGCAGCTGCACCCATCCAGACAACTGCCTTGGGTCCAGTCCAGCAGTGTCTGGGTTTAGCTCCAGGGGTGGACACCAGAGCTGAGGAGCTTCTGTGCTGTGGTCACACCGAGGAATGCTGATCGTGAGCTCAGCTCTTCCAGTGGTGGGTATGTCTCTCAGCAGCCAGGGCCATGGAGATGACTTTGGGGGCCTGGTCCAGGTGGAGAGAGCAAGGGCATGAGCTAGGGTGTGAGTGGAGGAACCTGAACAGGCTTCTTGGAAAGGACATTGCTGGGTAGGTTTCAAAGAGCTTCACCCAGGGCATCTCTCTGTGGCCCCAAGGGCTTCACCCCAGGACATCTCTCTTGGCCCTGAAGACTTCACCCCAGGGCATCTTTCAGTGGCCCTGAGGCCTTCATCCCAGGACATCTCTCTTGACCCTGAAGACTTCACCCCAGGGCATCTTTCAGTGGCCCTGAGGCTTTCATCCCAGGACATCTCTCTGTGGCCCTGAGGGTTTCATCCCAGGGCATCTTTCCATGGTTCCAAGGCCTTCCTCCCAGGGCATCTCTCCGTGGCCCTGTGGCCTTCATTCCCAGGGCATCTTTCTGTGGCCCTGAGGCCTTCCTCCCAGGGCATCTCTCCATGGCCCCAAGGGCTTCATCCCAAGGCATCTTTCCATGGTCCCAAGGTTTCCTCCCAGGGCATCTTTCAGTGGCCCCAGTCCTTCATCCCAGGACACCTTTCAGTGGTTCCAAGGCCTTCCTCCCAGGGCATCTTTCAGTGGCCCCAACCCTTCATCCCAGGGCATCTTTGCACGCCCCTCAACGGGATCAGAGCCCGGGCCTTTGCAGAGAAGAGAGCAGCTCCCCAGTTGGATGCAAGTGGAACCCCAGCCTGGTTTATCCCAGCCTGGCTTCCCGGCGTGAGCTCGGCACGCCCTGCCTGATGAAGACGAGCCCCTCGGGGAAGAGGAGAAGTGGGGATGGGGTGGAGAAGCCTTGGTCCCACACCCACTCTTCAGCTGCTCTGCTTGCTCTCAGTGACTCCATCCCAGCTCCATCCCCAAGTCTGCAGCCGTGCAGCTGCCTCGGGACGACAAGGAAAACAAGGCCAGAGATCCCAGTTGGCCGCGAAAGCAGCGGCGCCGCCAGGACGTGGAGGTCAGTGCTGTTCAGTCTTTTTCTGGCAAAGGAAAAAAAAAACAAAACCCCATCGTGTGGAAGCTGGTGCCTGGGGAATCTCCACGGAGAGGCTGAGATGAGTTGGAGCCCGAGTGGAGAGGACGGAGCTGGGGGGAGGTGGAGGAGCCAGGGAGTATTGGAGAGAGGATCCGCTCGGCTGCCAGCGCTCCCCCCGAGCCCCGTGGCCACCCCTTCTTCTTGATGAGGTCAGTGGGAGCAACAGATCCATCTGTCCAAGGAGCCAACCTGCTTCCAGAAGGCACCAGTGTGGGGTTCTGGTGCCTCTAGGGGCTGTGCTGGGTGTTTTGTGCTCCCAGCCATCTGCAGGGACGGGTGGTGGTGATGCTGCCTCAGTCCCATCAGCTCCACCTTGCCAAATTTCCTCCCCTGGCTTTTCCAAGGCTTTCAGCTCCTCTTTCTTGGGGAATGAGGTGCTTAATGCTGTCAGCAGCACACGAGCCATCCCCACAGCAACAGACCAGCATCCAAGGGGATGGAGGAGATGTGTGGAAAAATCCCTCCCAGCTTCCAGTTCACACTGGAGTTAGTAAAAACAAAAAAAGGGGAGAGAAGGCTTTGCTCGGGAAGCTATGGAAAACACCACTGATCATATCTTTTTCAGGCCTATTTCCAACTTCTGATCTCCAAGTCTCAAGTTGTGGGGCTGGGTTTCCACTTTGATAGGCTTTGGGGAACTCGGGGCACCAGAGGGATGTGGGTTTGAAAGAATCTTTTGGCTCCTGGAGCTCAGACTAGTGTGGGAAGAGTGACCAAAGCAGCAGCAGCAGGAGGGATCTGGGAGCTGCTGGAGATGCCACCAGCACAGCAGCTTGGAGCCCATTGCAGTGGAGAAGGATGGAGCCCAGTGTCCAGGTGACTGTCAGAGCCCTAGCATAACATTCCATAATGTGCTTTTGATGAGGTTCACCTTCTGCTCTGAAGAAATCTGCAGCTCCTCACCATCACTCCCAAGAACTGGATCCATTCTGCAAGAGCAACAATACATGGAAAATGGAATATTTTGCTTATTAAAGTAACTTGGAGTTCCAGCTCCGAGGTTGGCAACCAGAGCTCAGAGAGGCTAAGGAGCTGGAGAGCACTCTGCTCCCCCCTTCCAAAAGAAACCTCAGTGTGTGCCAGCACTTTTATTTATAATGTTAAAATAAGTTGAGTACATTAAAAGGTATTATTGAGGGAGCAGGACTTAAAATATATCATTTTTATGTTATTAGGCTGCTCGAAGTGAGGTGTCCTACTGCAAGCAGATCATCTGTCCCTCTGCCTAGATTCCACACTGGAACTTACTGGAAGCTTTTCACCACAAGAATCCCAGCAAACTGCTTATTTTCAAGCAAAGAAAAAGGGAGCTTGAAGAAAATAATATTGAGAGACATAACCTCAAACCACGGTGGGGAAATTTCCTGACAGCCCTTTGCTGTCTCATGACCACCTGATGGCTCCTGCTTCTAGGAGGGGCTTCAGCAGATGCCCAAAGGGGAGCTCAGCTGGCTGGGAGGGGTTTGGGGGGGGCTGCACCTGGACTGGAGGATGACTGAGCCCCTCCTTTCTTTCATTCCACTCTTTCTCTAGCAAAAAAAAATGAAGGGAAATCCTGCAGGAATCCAGAGGTTGTGAGAGGCTGGGATAATGGTGTTGACCTTTGCAGGCTGTTCCATCACATTAATGGGCTGGAGCTGCCACATGAGGAAGCACTGCTGTCTGGGAAAGGCCCTTGGGGCAGCAAAGGTGTTGCAGTGGAAGCCAAGAGAGGCAACCAGACCCTCCTCCTCCTCCTCCTCTTCCTCCTTGAAGCTGAACTTACCACATCTTGCTCGTGGGAGCACCGAGTGCTTCGTGTCACCCAAAGGGCTTGGTGCCCAGCCAAGGATTTTCCAAGGGTCAATTCCTCACTCTCGTGGTCACTGTAGCACCAGGGTTGTGTGCACACACTTAGTGCAACACTGCTAAGTGTGAGCACCACGTGTCTGGCAGCTCCTGGTGGGAAAGTGGCACTGAGCAGGGGTGGGGAAGCAAATGTTCCCCTGCAGGGCTGGAGGAGAGGACCACAGGCCCACAAGGGGTTAATCCTTGTGTGGTTTTGCCTCTGTCCACACTCATCTCCAAGATGGACCTGGCAGGAGCAGCTCAGAGTGAGGAGAACTTTAGTTGTGCCTCATTTGGCCAGGAAGGAGTTAAGCTTTAGGCAAAGGGAATGAGAGGTGAGCAAATTGAGGTACAAATTGCATAGCCCAGGGGTTCAGAAAGGGATTAGAAAGCCAATTTCATTCCCAAGCTGTTGGGAGGAGGGCTGGGGTAGGGGAGAGGAGGTGGAAGGAACAGGGGCTTGGGAGAGGTGGTTCTGCTGTTTTTGGGGAGAGGTGGTTCTGCTGTTTTTGGGGAGAGGTGGTTCTGCTGTTGAGCCAATTCTGGTGCAGACTTGTCCCAACTTTCTTTGCCTCTCTGCACCTCTGAATCCCTCTGGAGCTAAGAATAAGCCTGAAGGTTTTCAGCCAAGAAGGGCTTTCCATGTGAGTGTTGGAAGCTTAAGGATAAAACTCTTCCATCTTTCACTCTGAATAGTGAGAAGACCCTTTCAGGGAGCTCTGGCACTGCACAAGTTAGATGTTGGGGGGGAGGAAAGTGCTTGGGAGAGGCTAAAACTGGGAAGGCTCTTTGGATCCTAGAATCATGGAATGAGGGGGTTGGAAGGGAGCTCTGGAGATGGAGTCCAACCCCCCTGGCAGAGCAGGGGCACCCAGGGCAGCCCACACAGGAACAGAGCCAGGGGGGGCTGGAAAGGCTCCAGAGGAGACTCCACAGCCTCTCTGGGCAGCCTGGGCCAGGCTCTGCCACCCTCCCAGGGAAGAAGTTTCTCCTCATCTTGAGCTGGAACCTCCTTGGTTCCAGTTGTGCCCAGCACCTCTATCCTAGGGCATCACCAGCAGATCCTGGCCCCTTCTCCTTGATCTCCACCCCTCAGATATTGCCAGCCAGCCATCAGCTCCCCTCTCATCCTTCTCCAGCCCAACCAGCCCCAGTTCCCTCAGCCTTTCTGCCCAGGGGAGATGCTCCAGTCCCTCCATCCCCTCCTAGCCTCTCTCCAGCATCTTCCTGTCTCTCTTCACCTGTGGAGCCCAGAGCTGCACCCAGTTTTGATGTGGCCTCACTGGTGCAGAGCAGAGGGGGAGCAGAACCTCCCTGGGAAGTGCTGGCCACACCTTTCCTACTGCAAGTGCATTAAGGAGGTTGAATCATCTCCACAAGCTTCCAAGCTGTGATTTATCCTTCCTGGTGCTGTCAAGGAAGTGCCTGCAGGATGGGGCTGGGATCTGTCAGCCTCACTGTGCTGCCTACAGAGGACAAGAAGCAGGGGCAGCAAAGTGCAGATGAGGTGAAGGAGACCTAGAAGATGGCAGGAGGAGGAGGAGGAGAAAGCAGTGCATGGCTCAGGGTGTCCAACAGCAGCTTTCTCCACCCCTGCTGCCCCCCAAGTGCTGCAGCTGTCCCTGGGCTC
This sequence comes from Ceyx cyanopectus, assembly GCA_013401355.1. Lineage (NCBI taxonomy): Eukaryota > Metazoa > Chordata > Aves > Coraciiformes > Alcedinidae > Ceyx > Ceyx cyanopectus. The sequence continues at coordinate 33,812 of VYZU01089714.1, forward strand.
ATCCTGCTGGTCCCAATCCTAAAGTTCAACCCCAGTGCTCACCAGCACCTAGCCCAATGCCCCAGCTAGAGCTTTGCCTTGAGCTATTTCCCTGAAAATCCTGGAGTGGAAAAAATGACTTTCTTCATCTTTCTTACTCTGACTTTTTTTTTTTTTTTTATGCAAGCTTTTTTTATTATTGCTGTTGCTTTTCCTCTCTCTGAAATCAGCAGCTTGCAATAGAAACACTTCACCATTCCCTTGCAGTCTTCTGATGATTTTTAGAGCTCTGAAACTCTTTGACTAATTGGATTTGGCTTGGAGGAAAGGTGCAGGGAGCTGAGGAGGAGAAAATGCCTTTGGTGGTAGCCAGGCAAGCCTTGAAGCAGGGTGCAGGTGGGTGCTCAGGGCAGCAGTGGCACTGGGTGTTTGAGGTGCCAGCATCCCCAGTGGCTGGTGGCAGGTCACTGGGGGGGTGAAATCACCCTGCTGAGGGTTAAGCTGCTCTAGCTGAGTCAGAGCTGCTCCTGGCACTCAGCAACCCCCATGCAGCATGGCAGCTACCTCAGCAAAGCCTGCAAAGCTTGGGGTGAAGAGCAGGCTCCCCTGGGACAGCTCTTGGAGCTCCTCTGGCTTTAGCTGGACCTATTTCCCCTGGACCTGAGGCAATTTTCCAGCTACTCCTCCCAGCAGGCAGCACAGCCCACCCCACTGTAAGTACATCAGAGCCTTGCTGGCCATGCTGGGGGGATTTTTGAGCAACAGGCCCTTGTGAAGTGGGTTGTGCAGAATCCCCTCTCTGGGGTGAGCTCTGCAGAGCAGCCTGGGGGGAAGGCTGGTGCTTGCCAGTAAATCTCTGCCCTCCCCCACTCCTGCCTGGCTCTAGCATGCTCTTCCCCAGTGCCCAGCCAGTGGGTGATGGGAAATTCTGCCCAAACCACCCAGCCTTGTGCTGTTTGGGATGCAGAGCAGCCTGCCAGCTGCTGAGGGGCAGCTCTGTTGCTGGCTTTGGTCATCTCCACCTAATTACCCCGGGAGGTTGGCAGCATCTTGCTGGGGTGGCTCCTTCTTGGTGGGCTTGGAAGAAATCTGCCCATCCCTTCTACTAAATGTCCTCCTGGGGAGGTTCCAGCTGAGGCTGTGGTGCTTCTCCTCCTGGGAGTCCTGCAAGGGCAGAGGATTTGCTGCCACCATCACTCCCAGCTCCATGGCTTTGCCTAGAGCATCCCAGGGCTCAGGACATCTCCCCTTTGAGAAAACAGCAGCACACTTGGGTTTTTTTTTTCTGGGGAGGGCACCATGAGGAGGCCCCTCCTTGGAAGCTGGAGCACTGCAGAACATATCTGAGCAAATAGTTAAATAAGGAAAGACCAAGAGAAAAGAAGCTTGCCCTTTTTTTTTCCCCCCCCCTGTTGCTATTTTTATTTCTCTTTTCTACTGTGTGGTCTGCTCACTTGGAAATGACAGTGTTTTCTTTCCCTCATCCCCTACTTCTGGAGCAAGGTTGAGCTCCCCCCAGTATCAACAGGAAAAAAGGAGGAGGTTTCTCAGGAATTCTGTGTTCCCTGCCCATTCCCTGCCAGTTGGCATCTTGGCAGCACCTCTGCTGCTGCATTCCTGGGGGATGCAGTGAGATCTCTCCCTCTCTCTGAGGTTTGCTGCTATTTGCTTACTTGGTTTGATTCTCTCTGGAGCTCCTCTGTGCAAAGACATCTCATTTCATCCTGAATTTTCACTGTCAGGAGCTGGGAGTGAGATGAACTGTCTCTGGTTCTGGTTTCTTGCTCCACTTCTGTGCTTGCTTGGGCAAAAAAACTTGTTTTTGCAGGGTCCCTGCTTTGGGTTTGTCACCTTCTAGTAAGGTGAAGATGTTTTTGCCTCTGGCTTGCAGCAAACAAAAGGGTTTTGCCAGTGGAATCCTCCAGTGTGGCATTTTGATCCCTTTTTTTTTTCTCCTTTAATTTCCTGACCCAGCTGGTTTGAGTTGTTTTCTTCCAGATGTGCTCAGCAGGGTGGCAACAGCTGGCTCCAGGATCTGTGGCTGCCTGCTGCTGCTCTGGAGCACCCCAAGGTGAGGTACCTGCTGCTTTCTGTTCTCTCCTGACTGCAGGTGACCCCCAAACCAACCCCTGGAATCCATCCCATGCCCTGCAGGTAGGGAGATCCCTCCCCAACATGCCAGAGCCAGCTGGGGAGGGATGCCAGCTTCTCTACCACACCAGAGTGGCACCTGGATGCAAAAAGATGAGGAGAACACTTAGTATTTGGAAAGGAAATCAGTTTATTTCCTTCCCTTGACCTGTCTGGGCTCTGTGGCCACTCTGGGTTTTCCCCTCTAGCTGCTGCACATTCAAAGTGTCTAACTGATGGGAAGCAGGAGGTGGGATGACATCACCCCCACCCTGCCTTCCCACTGTGGAAATTCACTTTGCAGAAGGAAAACTTTCCTTTTTTTTGTTGTTTTTTTTTTTCATTTCTGTTTGTTTGCACAGAATTCTGGTCATTTTTCACACTCAAGAGAGGAAACCAATTGGAAAGTGATAAAAGCAGTAGGAGACTCACTTAATTTTCACTTTTTTTTTCCCCCTTTCTCAGCTCAGCTGCTTCCTTCCCAAAGTGCATCCTTTCTCCTCTCCATCTCTGATTAGAAACAGGATCTTTTCCAAACCACTTATTGTTTTAATAGTGCTGACTGCACCTTCTGAGCTTAATTTTTCTCCTTGGAAAATTCCTGTATCCTCTGAAAACAGGGTTGAACAGTGTACCAGGGAACTCATGGAGTGGTGTCTCAGGAATATGACTGGAAAAAGGGTGATTTTTAGTTTTGGTGGTGCCAGAAATAGAAAATACTGCATTTAGACTGAATTATAGCCAGTAATGATATATATCTGGTGGCTTGGTGTTTTAGGTTTAATTTTTTTGCTTTTTAATTACCTCTGAATTCCAGTGTTAGGCTGAGCTGACTAAGCCCAGGCTCAGGTTTTGCTTTGGTGAGCTCCCCACCAAGAGTGGATTCCATCCTGGGCAGAAAGCTCTGGTTTCTTTTACACAGTGCTGAAAACTTGCCAGGGTAAGCACCTCGTGCTCTGGGTCAGGGGTATTTATAGGCTGCACAAGAATATATATATATATTTTATATATTTTTTTTCTCCTTCTAGACTTGCCTGAGATCTCTCTTTCTACTCTCAAGCCTGAACAATGGCAAGGCTGTAAAACTCCTGCTCCCCTCACCCCATGGGAGGTCTGCAGAGCTTGTCAGGAACCTTCTCCCACCACCACTCCCAGTTAGACTCCTGGTCATGGTGGTTTTTTGCCTGGAGGACACACGAGCTGTCCTTTGAAAGCACAAAATCCACTCATGGTAAATTCTGCTCCTCTTTCCTTGCTGCTTAATCTTTTAGCCAGGCAGGGCTCTGTCTTTTCACAAAGCTCCAGCAAACAGCTCTTGAGCAGTCCCCACAGCATCTGACCCCTGCTCTCACTGGGCACCTCCTCTGCTTTGCTGCTCTTCCTCCCACCCTCCCAAGGCTTTGTGTGCCTGGGTGCAGCAGCAGAAGCTGGGGGTGTGCAAACCCTGTGGTCTGGGGGGGGGGGGGGCAGAAGGCTGAGGGAGGGTCTCTGTGAGACCACAGCTGGAGTGTTGTGTCCAGTTCTGGGCTCCCCAGTTGCAGAGGGACAGGGAGACACTGGAGAGAGTCCAAGGGAGGCTGTGAGGATGAGGAAGGGGCTGGAGCATCTCTGCTGAGGAAAGGCTGAGAGCCCTGGGGCTGTTCAAGAGCAGCCTGAGAGGGGATCCTGGGGATCTCTGCAGGGTGGGGGCCAAGGAGAAGGAGTCAGGATCTGATGGTGATGCCCTGGGATAGGATGAGAGGTGATGGGCACCAACTGGCACCCAACATGAGGAGAAACTCCTTCCCTGTGAGGGTGGCAGAGCCTGGCCCAGGCTGCCCAGAGAGGCTGTGGAGTCTCCTCTGGAGCCTTCCCAGCCCCTCCTGGCTCTGTTCCTGTGTGGGCTGCCCTGGGTGCCTCTGCTCTGCCAGGGGGGTTGGACTCCACCTCCAGAGCTCCCTTCCAAGCTGCCCCAGTCAGTGGCCCAGTGCAGCCCAGCAGGGAGCTGGAGGCACTGGGCTGAGTCGGGCTGGCTGGAGCCCGGGGAACGCCCGTGTCCCAAATCCCTGCCCTGTCAGGAGCCTCCTCATCTTCCCAGCCTGGCTACTGCTCCCCACAACAACCTCTTTTGCAGTATTTTCTAATTTCCTGCATTCCCAGAGAGGGGTAGAAGTTTACAAGCTCCAAAGTGAAATGGCTTTTCTAACCTCCAAAAAATGTCTTGTCTGCCTTCAGTCGAAATGCTGGCGACAGAAGATCTTTTCAGGGTGTGGGCCACTTACACTTCTTCTGCTCATCCTACCAAGCTGTGGCCAAGGAAAAATGTATAGCTGTGAGCAATAAAAGTCACTGTCTTGCAGGGAAGATGAGCTGCTGCTCTCTCCTTCCAGCCCAACGTGTTAGTTCCGAGCTCCCAAGTGCTCCTGAGGAATAAGAGCCCAGCAGATGTTGTGAGTAGCTCAGCAAATGGAATCTTTGATGTCTTTATCAAACAGCTCCTGGATCAATGGCAGCTCAGAAACCCATTCCTGGGCATGGAAAGGTGCTGGGGTTGGGTCCTCCATGGTGCCCAAAGCACTGAGCAGTGCCCAGCTTGGTGCAGGATTGAGCTTGGGGGAGCAAACGGTGTGGCACGGTGCTGAAATCCAGCTTGACATCTCTCTGCCTCCTCCTGTGATGGACAGGCTCCCTATAAATAGATTTTCAGGGTGGATTGTTGAGTGTAGAAGAGGAAGAATGAGGAAAAAAAAATAAATAAAAGAATCTGCTGTTTGTGCCCTAATTTGGTTTCATCATGTGGTAAGTGAAACCTGCTCCACAAATGATTTCTTTTGACCTACGTAGGGAAATATTGCAAGTTAAATATGAATTTCTGAACTCAACTGTGTGAGGGTTGTAAATCCTCACCAAAATCTCCTGAGTACCAGGTAATATGTGGCTCAATGCTCACTCACATGGTGCTGTTAGGGATGCTTTCAGATTTGCTTGGGATTTCCACTGGAATTGGGTGGAAAATAGGTTTTCAAAGGTGCCAGTCATCTCCTGTGTGCAGGAATGTCTTCTTTTTTTCTTCCTTAAGGGTAATTCAGTATTTTTTGAGACTGTTGTAGCACTCTGAGTGGAGAATGAGTGGCCCATAGGTGGGAGAATGCTGGATGTGAGCAGCCCACACCTGAACTCAGAGCTCTGCTGCAGCTCCCCTCTCCTTCAGCACATCTTGACAGTGCACTGCCAAACTCAGATGTTCCCCCCTCTTCTGTCCTGCCAGATTTCCAGCTGGTGCAAATAAATGCAGAGGTTCCTCTGAGCTCATTGTCAGAGCAAACATCTGGCCCTGTTCTAACGTGGACTCCCTCCCATGGTCGTGTCTTTTATGTGCTCATGACACACGTGGAATGCAATGTTCATTTCTACTGAGTGCTTTGCAGGATTTCACCCACCTCTGGGAAAGTGAAAGAGAAAAATCCCATAGTTGAGCCTTCAAAGTGTAACTTGCACAAAGGGTGAGTAAATTGGGGGGTTTTTTTTTTGACCTGATACTTCTAATTTCCTGCTCTTTATTGCTCAGAGACCATTAGGTCTAATTGGAATTGGTAGGGGAAAAGGCAGAGTAAAATGATGATGATGATGATGATGATGTAGCAGCCAAGATTACAGCTTCCCTGTGAAGAAAGTCCTCTGCATGCTTGATGCACTGGGGCACCTCCCAGCAGACCAAGTGCTTCCCAGTGCTGCTTTCTCAGCCACAAAACTCAGGTGGTAACTGAGTTTTGGGTGCAGTTGAATCCCTTGCTAGTGGAGACCCAGGGTCTCCTGGCTGCTGTGGGACAGGCAGGCAAGCAGGGACTGGCCCCAGTAACAACAACTGGGCTGTGCAAAGAAGAAATAGAAAAATAAATGTTTTTTTAAAAAAAAAAAAAGAGAAAACCACCTGCCTTCTTTTAAGCAGCTCTGATCTAATTGTCTTGCCTCAGAACATCCTGCTCAGCAGCTGAGGCCTCTCCTGAGAGTGCCTTCCACACCCCCTCTCCTTCCTGCAAGGGGAACACTGGCTTTGCAGATGGCAATTGTTTGCTTTGTGGTTACTGATCTGGGGAGCAATTCAGAAAGGAGGGAAGGAAAAGCAAAGCAAATGAGAAAGAATTCCCTACCCTTTCCTTTTTTTAGGTTTAGTGGGAGTCAGTGCTCTGGCTGCTCATCTTGGGTGTTCCCCAGAGGCTGGGGTGAGGTGCTGAGCTCCCATCACACAGCATCAGGTGCTTGGGTGGAGGTTGGCATGGGGCAAGAGAGCAATTTGGAAGTAATGCCAAGTGATGGAGATGAGGTTGGATCTCCCAGGTAGGCTGAGCTTCATCTTCTCACATCTTCCTCACTGCTCTCTGGGCTGCCCTCTGTGCACAGCTCCCTGGGCTGGGCCCCTCTTCTCCTGGTGCCCTCAAAGAGAATGTATTTTCTTAGGCTGGGAAGGGGCAGGACAGCTCAGCTGGGGGGGGATGTAGGCTTCAAACTGCAAGCAGAGTGTCTGTTTTGGCCCCAAATGCCCAGTGTCAGGCAGTGTAGCAGCAACTCCTCCTGCTGTTTGTTCCCTGACCCCTCTCTCCAGCCTCATGAAGCTTTTCCAGCCTGGTGCTGCTGTCAGAGCAATGCTGAGCACCCCAGAGGTTCCATGCCAGAAGAGCTCAGAAGAGGAGCAGCCAGCTGTGTTAGCCTGGGTTCTCTCCTCCTCTCTGCTCATCCCTCCTGGCCATGTCCTTCTGGGAGTAGAAGGCACCACAGGCTGCATCTCTTCATGGCTTCCAGAGCTGCTAAAGATGCTCAGGATGGTCCACACCGTGCCCTGGAACAGGCTTGGCCGGGGTGGGAAGGGGAATGGAGCTGTTGGCAGGACCACATGGAAATGACTGGCTCTTCCAGCAGATGTAGCTGGAGCTCCTGGCTCTTGCCAGTGTCCTCAGGCACTTCTCTGCAGCAGGGATGAGTGGGCAGGCCAGGGAGATCCCAGGGGATCCAGAGCTGGCTTCTGGATCCCCCCCCCCCCCCCGGGGGGAACTGNTGGTTTGGCTCTGTTTCCAGCTGGAGCTTTGCCCAGAAGTTGAGGGGGGTTGTATTTGTGTTCTGGGGGGAGCTGTGGAACCAAAGCACCTTTGTAGGGAAGTGCAAAGGTGTGCAGGCTTTGCAAGTCTAGCTGAGGCTTTTTGGGGGGGTTTCTAAGCCTGGTTTGGTCCTTTATGTCTTTCACAATATCTGCTTGCTGCTGTGAGCAAGCACACTCTGATGAGAGAGATGGTTATTGTTCAGTGTGCAGGGGGGGGGAAAAAAAAAAAAAGCAGCCAGGCAGACTTCTGGAAGTGCTTTAAAACAGATCAAGATGCTAAATTATGTGTGTTTTTTCTTCTCAGAATTCATTACAGCATTTTCCTTCTTACTTTCTTCCTGCATCCCACACTGTAAACTAAATATCCCAGCCTGGATGTCATCTCTCAAACTGAGTGGTAATCTCTGAGCCTCTGCAGATGAAATCCCTGGGATTCTGCCTGTGCTTTGCCACACAACTCCTGCTGTGGAAATCAGGATTTCTCCACTCAGTTGGTCCACTCCAAATCCTCCCTTGGTTTCATGTTGTTTTAACAAATCTTTACCTTTTTCCTGTCCTTTCTCTTGGGTGTTGGGTCCAGTGCTGGGCTCCCCAGTTCCAGAGAGACAGGGAGCTGCTGGATGGAGTCCAGCAGAGGCTGGGGAGATGCTGAGGGGCTGGAGCATCTCTGGAGAGCCCTGGGGCTGTTGAGCTGGAGCAGAGCAGCCTGAGAGGGGAGCTGAGCAATGCTGAGCAACAGAGAAAGGGCCCCAAGAGAATGGGGCCAGACTCTGGGCAGTGGTGCCAGGGACAGCACAAGGGGCACCAAGTGGCACCCAGGAGGTGCCACCTGAGCAGGAGGAGAAACTTCTCTGCTGGGAGGGTGGCAGAGCCTGTGCCAGGCTGCCCAGAGAGGTTGTGGAGTCTCCTCTGGAGAGATCCCAACGCCCCCCTGGACACTGCACTGCTCTGGGTGCCCCTGCTGGGTGGCACCAGCTGATGCCCAGAGCTCCCTTCCCACCCCCACCCTGCTGGGATTAATGTTCATAATGTCTGAAGGAAAAATAAGAGCTGGGTTTTGTCCTCTACTGTATTATTGCATCTGTCTTGGCTTGAGAACTTATTAGTAGGGAAAACTTAATAACATCCCTAAATCTAGTAAAATATTAGAGTGTAGTTTCTTTTGCAGCCCAGATGGCTGCAGCCCAGCAGGGTTGTTGGATGGTGACAGGGGCAGGAACCATCCCTGGGTGCCCCTGCTCTGCCAGGGGGGTTGGACTCCATCTCCAGAGCTCCCTCCCACCCCCCACCATGATTTTTTTCCCCATTTCCAAGCCACATTTCCCTGCTGCCCCTGAGAAGAAGGAGCATGGAGGTCACACCTTCTCTGTGGCTGCTGATTTACTGCCCACCTGGCTGGAGAGAAGGTGGGCAGGGGCTGAGGAGGGATGAGCAGAGCAGAGGGAGGATCCCCAGGAGCACCCATGGCTGCAAGTGGGTTAGAGTTGAATTTCTCAGCTTTTGAACTCTTGCTTGTTAATCAGAACACCCCACCCCTCTCCCCCAGGACACGTCGTTCTGTGCAAGGCTGAGAAAAGCATCTGCTCTTTTGAATCCAGCTCTCAAAACCCCTCCTGCTCGTGGAGGAGCAGAGCTGAGACAGGTCTGCCCTGGCTTGGGAAGGAAAGCCTTTGCTGAGGGGGATGCTGTCCACTCCTGGGGGGATTAGTGACCACACAGCATCCCCAAGGGAGTGAGATTCTAGCTGAGGCAGAGCTGGACCTGGGGTGGAGTGTGTGCACAGAGCCCCAAAGCCCTTAAGCATCACCTGGGGCTTGTCCTACCTCTCCTGTGGCTGCTTTTCCTCTTCACCTCCTTGGAAGGATGGAGCTTCTTGCTGAACTCAAGTATTTGTGAGTTAAAAAGAGAGGGAGCTGGGTTTTGGGGCTGAGGAGCAAGGGTTTCTTCTCCTCTGAAAAGTTTCTCAGGAATCCCAAAGGGTTTTTTCTCAGCAAATGTTTGTTTCTTCAGGGGTGAAATTGGGTGACCTAGATTCCATGGCAAGGCTGCATGATAGATAGGGCTTCTGCAGAGGAAGGAATTTCCCTCCTGATGAATAATAAGCAAATCAAAAAGAAGGAAACCACACAGAACTCTTGATCCCTTCTGGACTCCCAAGCATTCCCAGCAGCCAGCGTGACTAAGAGGTTTGCTCCAGGGCAAGCTGAAGATTTTGCTGCATTAAAAAAAAAGAAAGAAAATGCAGGAGCCCAGCCTGATGTGTGTGCCATGAGTCACCCCCAGCCCTGGGCAGCTCGGTGTCCTGCTCCCTGGGATCAGACAGCAGCTCCCTGCTGAGCTTTGCTGCCAGGGCCACAGCAGGGCATGGAAAGTCCTGCTCTGAAATAGCTGGGGGGTGACTCAGCTTTTCTTTGACTCTCTGGCCCAGTGGGGGGGGTCTTAGAATGGAGGTGCTGGCACAGACTGGGAAGGTCTGGTCTCTGCTTTTGGGGTTTTGCAGCTGGGATGGGGGCCTCCCTCTTCACAGGGGGTGGTGGGGACCAAAGTGGCCTTCCCAGGGAAGAAGTTTCTCCTCATCTTGAGCTGGAGCTTCCAGAGTTCCAGTTGGTGCCCATCACCTCTCATCCTATCCCAGGGCATCACCAGCAGCTCCTGGTCCCTTCTCCTTGGCCCCCACCCTGCAGAGATTTGTCACCATTGCTCAGCTCCCCTCTCAGGCTGCTCTTTTCCAGCCCAAACATCCCCAGGCTCCTCAGCCTTTCCTCAGCAGAGATGCTCCAGCCCCTTCCTCATCCTCACAGCCTCCCTTGGACTCTCTCCAGTGTTTCCCTGTCCCTCTGGACCTGGGGAGCTCAGAACTGGACACAACACTCCAGCTGTGGCCTCACCAGTGCAGGGGGGCAGCAGAACCTCCCTGGACCTGCTGCCCACACTCTCCATGCCCCCCAGGAGACCTTCCTGGCCAAGAGGTCCCATTGCTGTCCCCTGGAGAACTTCTTCTCCCCCAGGACACCAAGGTCCCTGCCCAAGGGGCTCTCTGAGCAGCAGTGGCTTTTGCTGAGGCTCCCCTGGGGTGCTCTGGTTGTTTCTCAGTGATGCCCAGGCTGGGACCTCGAGGGGACTGGTCTGGAGTGACAATTAAATGCTATTTAGTGAATATATTCATTTTCTTCAAAGCAGAATGAAAGATCCCTCCCCTAACCCTAAGAAAAGTGTCTCAGGGTATATAAAAAAGAAGAGGAAACCAGCCAAAAACCCAGGAGTTTTACACTGGCTGCATCATCATTTCTTGCCAGGAACCCTGATAAGCCCTCCATATGTTTTTCCTTTTAATTAAAACGAGGGTTTTTTTTATGTACAAACAAAAATATTGGTGCCATATTTTTCTTTAATGGAATATTATGTCACAGCAGCAGTTGTTGCTGGTTCAGACAGTGAATTCCCAGTGGGAGGGAAGTAAATCTCTTCAAGTGCCTTCTCCACTCATTCCCTCCAATGCTCCTGTCAGATATTAAGAGGCCTGATGCCTGATGATAAATATTTCTGGGTTTCTAAAATGCTGTGAGGATCCTGGATGCCTCTGCTGGTTTAACATTAGTAATTCCAAGACAGATACAAATTTGATCTCTGCTGTACATACAGAAATGAAAGGGCTTCATACCTTTAATTTGATTCTTTCCCTCTGCAGTAAAAGCAGCAGGAATATTTGTAGGTGCTTCTTGGAGTTTTTTCTACTTTAAAACAGGGCTGCTCCATTTTTAATTGTATTTTTTCCTAGTGTTGCTTCCCCAGGTCCCCTTTCTGCTCCTCCAGGCTCCCTGAGGATGCTGTTCATGCTGCTGCTGCTTGGGTGTCCTCTCCTCTGAGCCCTTCTCCACCCTGCTCAGCATCTTCCCTGCTGTTCTAAACTGATTTAAATCAGGGATTCTGTTCCTGGACTCACTCCAGGACCCTGAAACACCCCCAGGGATGGGGACTCAACCCCCTGGGCAGCCTGTGCCAGGCTCTGACTACTCCTTCTGGTGGAAAAAAATTCCCTTTATTCTCATATTCTCTGATCTCTGATTAGGAAACTTCCCTGGCCAGAGCAGAGCTGCATGGATCTGACTCCAAACCTCCTGCTTCCCAGTTCAGATCCTTAGCAACGTGCTTGAGTCCCTTCAGATGTTAAATGAAAAGACCTAGGGGGGAAAATATTCCAGTTTTGGAGCTGTTGGAAGGTGGTTTCCCTCTTCTTCCTGCAGGAGGAAAGATGGCCAAGCCATTTAATTTGGATTTCAAAGCCTCTTGGAGGATATTTGGATCTGATGCTTGGGTCTAGAGCCCTTGGAAGTGCTGAGGCAGTTTGGTGACAACCTGGAGCTCGTGGTGCTTGGGACTCTGTCCCTCCAACCCCCTCCCCTCAGAAAGATCTGAGCATCTCTGATGTCAGCACCCCCCTTGGGGGTGGGCTGAGGGCTTTCCAGGGAGACCAGGGATTTCTGAGTCAGAAAATGAAGCAACTTGGCTGCTCTTTGGAGCTGTTTGATGCAAAGCAGCCTAGCAGAGGAGTCCTTGATGGTCCTTCTCCATCTCCCACTTCTGCAAAGCCTGGTGGCTGCATTTCCACTGGGAGGGCTGGGGCTGAGCCAGGAGCTTATCCAAACACCCAGCATCCCAGTTCTAGCAGATGGGAAGATGACAAAGCTCTCCCAAGTGGGGGTGGGGGTGGTGGGGGGGGGGGTGTTGTTGGCTTGTTTGGGGCTTGGTTTGGTTTTGTTTTCCCCTGGCAACATTCCCAACCAACAGCATTGCCAGACCTGCCAGTTCAGGTCACATCCCCAAGCCTGGGAGGTTGGGTTTTTTTTGTTGTCCTTTAATTGGTTTTGAAAGGCTGTTGACTGGGAAAGAGATTTCTCACTCATTTTATTTGTATTTTTTTCTGCTGCTTAGCACAGCAGCTTGGGCTCAGCTCTGTGGGCTTGGATGCCTCCTTGTCTCTGCACACACAGTTCCCAGGAGGATCTTGATCACATTTAGAAGGTAGCTGGTGTACCCTTCCATCAAGCTGAGACCCCACAGCTCTTTGGAGTCATGGGCAGGCCTGGAAATCACCTTGAGAACTTCAGAGCATGGTTGGGCTTTTCTCCATGGCAGGAACACCAGGGAATTCTTTCCAAGCTGGTAGAACCCACCCCTCACCTCATTTTCAAGCAAATTTAGAGTCTCCCCTTTGTTTTTTTTATCCCAATTCCATGTTCTGACCATCAGCTCAAGAAATCCTTCAAGCCTCTTGTGCTGGCTTGTGAATTTCCAACTGATGAGTCAGTTAATGGGGAGCAAAAAGGGATTTTTTTGTAATTTTTTTTTTTCCCCCTGACACAGCACTGGGGCTGCTTGGCCACTTGTGTGCATGTCTGGAGAGGGTCAGGCTGCAGTTGCTCCTGTTTCCCATGAGCCTGGCCATTGTTTCTCATCTTTGTGGTGGTTTTGAGGCTTGGGTGGAGAGGTATGAGAAGCATGAAAGCATAAAGTGGCTCAAGAAGCCTCTGCAGCACATGCTGGGTGGTGTAGGATGAGAGGTGATGGGCACAAACAGGAGCAACACTTCTAGTTGGTGGTTTTATGTTTTAAGGAGGTTTTTTTCTTCTTGGTGGTGTCGCTGGTAGTTGGGATGAGGAAACTCTGAAATCCTCTGCATATTTATTATTTTCATATGGCTTCTATTTGAGGAATTAGAAAAAAAAAAAAAAGGCAAGAACAAACACACTTTCCTTAATGGAACCCAATCTTCCTGTGGAATTTCATGATAAAATTCAGCTCAAAATGTCTTATTTTCTGAGCAGGATAATTTGCAAATGAGCTGGAGGTGTCTGGCAGGGATCCTCTGCCCTCTGAGGCACCAATACCCTGAGATTTCTCCTTTATCCAGGCACTTCTCTGGCCTTTCCTGCTGAGCTTGTGTCTGTGGTTAGTGACCAGAGTGTTGAGCCAGGGCTTCAGAGCTCTGTCTGGGTTTATGGGTGTGATTTTCCAGAAGGGGTGGTTTAAATGAAGGCTGAGGTACCCTACTTCTGTCTCCAGCTGCCCTCAGCTTATGAGTATCAGAGCTCAAAAAAAAAACCCCCAAACTGCAGGTAAGTTTGAATCCAACCAGAGCAGGGCAGAACTAGAGCAGCTCCCTCAGAAATGCATCCAGACAGGGATCAACCCCACTTTCACAGCCCTGATGCTTCTGTCCTGCTGAAAATGGCTTTTTCAGGCATGCACATAAAACCTGGAGGTTGAGGCAGTGTTCAGGAGTTGCCTGGGTGCTTCAGAGGGGAGGTGGATGGAGCAGATTCCTTCTCCATAGGAAAGAAATTCCCATTAATTGGGGAGGTGCTGACATGATCCCCAAGCTAATGAGAAGCTGGGGGGCAAGAGAAAGTCTGCAGGCTTTGGAAATTACCAGCAGGCAATTAAAGGGGAAGGGGAAAGGGGGGGGAGAACAACTCCCCAGTGAAACACGTGGCTGCTCTTTTGCCTCATTTGCATTGTCAGCCCAGTGATTTACACTGGGTGAAATTCAGTCCAGATTGTGATTAATAAATAGGGTTTTTTGGACCTGATTGAAAAGCTCTGAGTCCCAAAGATGTTTTCCTATAGGTGTGACACTCCCGTGGTGCTCTGATCATCCCTTTCCATCACTAACTCACCCCACCAACTGCTTTGTGGCACTGGCATTTCCATTGAGGCAGAGCAAACGTTTTCTTGCTTCATCCTGTTCCATTCAGACTCTGATTGATTTCATTTTTTTTTCACCTAAAATACATTCTTTACCCAGCCAGGAAGGCCAACCAACTTTCCTTTTGCAATCCTTCATTTGCCAAAGGCATGAATGCATCCGTGTGCACATATCCCAGCTGCCAGCCAAAGCTGTCCTTGCTGCAGGTCTGCTCCAGTGCTGCCAAAGAGCACTTCTGGAAGCTCCTCTCTGCTCTGAGCTTGCTTTCTTCAGGGACAGGAGCAGTGAGGATGGAGAAGACCCAAGGAGCCTTCAGCTCAGAGTTCACCTCCCTGTGCTCACGGGCACCACTCTCCTGGGGGCTGGGGATGCTCCCTAACTCTCCAGCATTCCCACTGAGCTCTCTCTGCAAGGTTTTAGGGGCCAGCCTGAGCCAGCAGCTCTCTGGGATGGGCTGGAGCATCCAGAGAGCTCAGGCAGGGTGAGTCACTGCCCCTCTGACTCAGTTCCCCCGCTGACTTCATCACTCCTTGGGGCTGAAACTTTCCCCAAGGAGAAAGATTAATGGCAGTGGGAGCCCAAAAAAAAAAAAAAAAGGGGGGGGGCGGGGGGGTTGGGGGGGGCAGAGAAGGGGGGGAGACCCATGTCTCGGGATGATGTCATCCTCCTGACAACATGGGGTGGAAACAAAAGCATCAGGACACCCTTGAGATGCCCTTGCTGGAAGATCCAAGGATTCTGAGCTGGTGCTGAGTGGGACTTTGCATCTTATTTGATGCTCATTGGCCCCATGGAAGGAGCTTGAAGACCTCCCAGGAACATCACCTGCTCCTCAGGCTTTTCCCCTGCTCCTCCCTTCCCTGGACAGCTCTTCCCTCTGCCTGCAGACAATGCAAAATGCAGCAAGGTGCTCATTTTGCACTGAGGATTTGCAAAAGCAAGGCTGCAAAATCTCCTCTGCATCTGCTCTCCATGCTGGAGAAGCTCAGTGTCAACTCCAAGGGAGGTGCTTTTTCCCTGAGAGGAAAACCATGGAAGGGGAGAATGAACCAGAGGGTTTCTGTGTGGTGACTGAGCAGGATCTGTTTATTTAGATTCTATTTATTGTGGTTTGGGTTTTTTTTTGTGTGTGTGTGTGTGTTTTGTTGTTGTTTGGGTTTTTTTTTATTATCTGTGTGGAGAAATACTTGGAATTCTTCTCTTCTTGCCCTCCATGGAGGTTTCTTTGCACTGAAGTGTCCCCTTCCTAGCAAGTGCCACCTAAACCAAGTCTGAAGACAAAAGTCCCAGTGACAGAATCTATCTGGCAAAAGGACATTTTCCTGTCCTCTTTGTTGTGGGGGATAATTGATGAGCAAAACCGGTTCTGTACATCCCTGCCTGCTCCACAGCCCCCAAGTGATGTGATTAGAAACCACAGGAGCATTTTGTAGCCCAGACAAGAGGCATGATCTCATCTGGCAGCTCTTCCCCCTCCTTCTGGTACCTGATCAAACAGTGGGAATCAGGCAGCAGAAAGAAATGCTGATAGCCACTGGTGTGTCCCTGCCCTCTGCAACGTGCCAAGGGGTGGAAGAGCTTCTCCCAGTCTCTGCTGGTGCTCAGGCTGGGAGAGGAGGCAGGGATTTGTCTCAGGTCACCTGCTAGCTCCGTGCTGGGGCAGCCCTGCTGCTGCTTCCCCCACTCCTCAACCTGGATCTGGCAGTGCTAACAAAACTAAGCTGTGAAAAAGAGAAAATCCCACTTTTCCCTGCAGCGAGGAGGTGGGTGGACTGGCTTTCTCTAGGAATTTTTGGTGTGGATGAATTCCCACCAGCATCAGTTTTATGCAGCTGTAGGAGAAACCCTGCTAGTGAGAGAGATGGACTAAGTGGGAGAGAGTCTCTCTTTGCTCTTGGCCAAAGGTGGAGACACTGGAGACCACGAGACTTTCCAAGAATCTCTTGCTCAGATCTATTTGAGCTGCTCTTACCTCCTCTTTCCAGACGTAAAGAGCGTGCAAGCAGCTCCTGACCTTTTCAACTGAGTGTGCTGAAGCAGGCTGGGCCAAATTCCTCTCTCAGCCACAATGCTGGAGCTCTCTGCCAGCCCCTGGGGTGTCCCCGAGCTGGAGAGCACTGCTGGGGTGCAGCCAGAGCTGGGAGGTGGTCCTTAGGGGTGCTGATCCCACCACAGGAGGAAGAAAGCAGGTTGGCTCAGCAGTCACCAGTTGCTGGTTGTGCAGTCCATGGCTTTGCACGAGCAGTTGGGGGGTGTAAAGGTGTTGGGTGAGATGCTGGGGGCTCCAGGGCTTCTTGGTCCTTCACCAAGCAGTGGATTTTGTTATTTTTCTAGATGTTCACTGGTCTGTCTGAGAGTGAAAATGCTGCTTGAACCATTGTCAAAGAAAACTGCTTGTGGGAAATGCCCAGATCCAGACTGTGCTGCTGCTCACTGAGATCTGCACTGAGAAGCTGGTACTCTTACAAGAAAAGAAGCTTTTGTTTTGCTGAGAACTTCCTGAGATGTGACCAGATTCACTGAGCTCAGCAGAGATTCTGCAGCTGCTATTTTCATAGCTCTGTCTCAACTCCTGACCAACTGGCAGGTTTCTCATTGGACTTTTTCCTTTTGGAACAACACCAGGGACCAGGACAGGGCAGGGGCAGAGCCACTGGAAAGCAGCTTCATGGAGAGGGACCTTGGTGTCCTGGGGGAGAAGAAGTTCTCCAGGGGACAGCAATGGGTCTATGGCCAGGGAGGTCATGGGGGGCATGGAGAAGAGTGTGGGCAGCAGATTGAGGGAGGTTCTGCTGCCCCCCTGCACTATGAGGCCACAGCTGGAGTGTTGTGTCCAGTTCTGGGCTCCCCAGTTGCAGAGGGACAGGGAAACACTGGAGAGAGTCCAAGGGAGGCTGTGAGGATGAGGAAGGGGCTGGAGCATCTCTGCTGAGGAAAGGCTGAGAGCCCTGGGGCTGTTCAAGAGCAGCCTGAGAGGGGATCCTGGGGATCTCTGCAGGGTGGGGGGCAAGGAGAAGGGGCCAGGATCTGGTGTTGATGCTCACAAACTGGAACTCTGGAAGCTCCAGCTCAAGATGAGAAGAAACTCCTTCCCTGTGAGGGTGGCAGAGCCTGGCCCAGGCTGCCCAGAGAGGCTGTGGAGTCTCCTCTGGAGCCTTCCCAGCCCCCCCTGGATCTGCTTCTGTGTGGGCTGTCCTGGCTGCCCCTGCTCTGCCAGGGTTTGGACTCGATGCTCTCCCCACCATTCCATCATTCCCTGACTTCCCAGTAACCAGAAGCTGAGTGCTCTTCGTTGTCAGGGTTTCATGTCTCTCAGCCTGTGGTGCTCCCAGCCCTGTGACCATTCCCTGTGACTCTCCTCTGGAGACCCTCCCCAGGGTCCCCTTTGGCATCACCCAGTGGGAGCCCCGTGGAGCTCTGGTTGGAGCTGCACAGAGAAGCAGCAGCCAGAGCCCAGCGGGTCCCAGCCACTGCCTGCCAGCTCCCAGCTAGCAAAACACACCAGCACAGATGCAGCACGAGCAGCTGCCAGGGAGGAGGAGGAGGAGGAGGAGGAGGAGGAGGAAAAAAAGATCAGTTGGATGTGAAAGCAGCAGCAGAGTTGTGCAGACCTCCCCGAAACAAAAATAGTAGCTCCAAACGAGCTTCGAGAGTTCTGCTGGCAAGAATTCACCCGGGGATGGGAAGCACATTAGGATATTTTCCTGACTTTGGGAACAAAGCAGATGTTTGTGAGGCCACTGGAATCGTGGCAAGGACTTCCCTTGCTGCCCTGGCATGAGTTTTGAGCTCTCTCTAGGGTGGATCAGCCTCCGTGGAGGGTGATGCTGTCACACCTTCGGGCTCCACAACTGGCCTGGCTTTTGTGAGTCCCAAGGGTGGTTGTTTCCACATGGATCCCACCCAAAAAAACCACCCCTGGGGTTGAGCTCTTTGCAAGTTCAGATCCAGGATGCAAAACTTCACAGCTGCACCCTGGTGTCCCCAAAACCTCTCTCTGACCCACCCCCAAGCTGCATGAAAATCTAGATTGGGATCAGGTCGTTCTGGCCTCGAGCCAGGGCTGGTTGTAGATGTGAACAGAGCAAGAGCCAGCCCGGGTATCCTCTCTGGGGTCTGCTTTGCTTTCTTTTCTGTTCAGAGGAGCAAGTCCCACCTCACTCTGCCCTACTCCCTTCCAGGAGCAGCTTTGCCAGGAGCTGAGACTGGGTTTGCCCTGATGCCCGAGACACCTTGGCGGGGAATGTGATGTCCAACGATGCCAACCTCAGCCCTCTGGGCTCCTTGGGAAGCTGATGCTGGTGAGGAAGAGCAGGAAAGCCTCGGAGGAGGACAAAGGAGAGGAGGAAAGGTTAGTGAGGAGGTGGTTGAGATGTTCAGCTTGCTGTAAGTGGAGTTTGCTGGGCACAAAGTGAATTTGGAGAGCTGGCTCCTCTCCGGGACTCTTGGTGCTGGGAACAGAGGAAATCTCAATGTGCAGGGAGCTGAGATGCCTGCTTGGGAGAACTTTAATTGGGCAGGGTCATGGGTTTGCTGTTTTATTAGAGGCCAGTTGCTGTTTTCCCAGCAGATGAAAGCACTCTGGTCTCAGCACCATTCAAAACCCCCAACAACCCAAACCCAAGGGGGATTCTGCCTCTGCCACGAGCCTCTGCTGGGGCTGGCTGCTGAAAAACCCCCTCCATTCTTTCCACCACAAAAGGGGCTGGCAAGGCAGAGGGCAACTCAGGAAGAGGCAGAGCTGGGTGTTTGGGGTCAGCTCTCACAAGCAGCATCTCTGCTCAGGGGGATCATTCCACCCTTGAAATGCCCGTTGAGGGCTCTTGGCAAAATCCCCTTCTCCCACCCTCTGGCTTTTTTTTTTTTCCCCCTGAATGAAAGGGAAAAACTTCTCTTTCCTTCTCTGCTTTTCCTCCTAGGAGCCAAACTTCACGCCCACAAATCACTTTGATAAAAACTCTTAAAATTAGCTTTTCCACATCCCAGCTTGGGAACGTTCGGAGAGGATCCAAGTCATGGGATGGTTGTGGTGATGGAGATTTGCTCTGAGCTCAGCTAGCCAGAGCATTTGGCTTTCCTGGAGTCTGCAGAGAGCTGGGCAACCTTTATTTTATTCAGGATTGAAGAACTGATTTGCCAGGAAAGGCAATTTTGGGGTTGACTGAAAGTGTTCACTGAGTTGGCACTCGTTTTGTAAAGGGCAGCTCCGTTGTGCTGCAGCATTTTCAGACAGAAAAAGATTCATCCTCTCCCATTTTGGAGTCACAGCTTGTTCCCTAATTTGCCTGCATTTATAACCCTTGGATTTGGATTTTAATTTCTTTTTGTTTTCGTGCAAAAGGGAAAAATTATCCAGGCTACCAAACCGAAGCAAAGGGATTGGTCATGCCTTTTGCTTGACTTGAATTTAAAGGATTATTTTTGTTTTTCCCTTTGCTGAGGCAGGGGAAAACAAATTAAAAGCTCCTCCTTCCTAAAGAAAATAGAATCTTTTCCCTCCTAATAAAAATAGACCCTTTTCCCTCCTAATGAAATTAGAACCTTTTTCCTCCTAATGAA
>VYZU01089716.1:0-26101 GCA_013401355.1 Ceyx cyanopectus
TTCCAACCTTAACAATTTCATTACTCTAAAAAACTGTAATTTCCAGTTTAGTTATCCCCTGATCCACTTACTATCTGATTTCTTTGAGAATTCAAGGTACACATGGTAAAGAAGCTTCCTTTTAAGGTGATAGTGAAATATTACAGCTTTTGAAGACAGTTGGTTATTCTTCCCTCCCTCACACCCTGCCTTTTCTCTTAACAGGACCAAGCCTTTGGAGAACTGGAAAAAAACAGTGATAAATTTTTATTGGGCACATCATCATCAGAAAACAGCCAACCTGCTCATCTCCATGAGCTTTTGTGTTCACTGCAGAAACAGTTGCTGGCTTATTGCCACATCAACAGTGTTAGTGAGGTGTGTGTGTCCTTATTGTTATCATTTGGGGGCTGATTAATTCACTGTGCATGTGCAGGAAGCTTGTAAGGTTCCTTTTGAGTATTTTCTGTTTGAAAGCTGAACTGATTTAAATATATATTTGCAAAATTCTTAAACATTATTAAAGCAAGCTGTTTTCCTTCTAGAATTCCAGCAGTGTGGCACTGCTTCACAAGCACCTTCAGCTGTTACTGCCTCATGCTACAGATATCTACTCTCGTTCTGCAACACTGCTCAAGGAAAGCTCCTGGAATGGCAGTGTTGGGGAAAAGCTGAGAGGTAAATATTCATGGCAAAATCAGGAAAGGTGGCTCTGGAAGCTTAGGGCAGTTCTTGTTTGTTTAGATTTGAAGAATAAAATACTCTATTTTCCCTATTTTCCCTGTGTCTACTTAAAAGTCATCCCAAGCCCTCCCCCAAAGGAGGAGATGAAATGTCTACTGAAGGACAGCATCTGGTTCATGTTTACAGTAGAGTATTTTGCACACAGTAAAAATACAGGTAGAAAGGATATTGCCTTTGTCCTTGGAATATAACTCTAGAACTAGAATTCAGAACACTGTTTTTTTCTTTGTAGGTGTGATTTATGTGTCAGCAGCTGGTAGTATGCTCTCTCAGATTGTCAACTCACTGCTGCTCCTGCCAGTATCAGTAGCTCGGCCTTTGCTGAGTTACCTGCTAGACCTGTTGCCACCTTTAGATCGTCTGAATAGGCTGCTCCCTGCTGCAGCCCTTCTGGAAGATCAGGAATTGCAGTGGCCACTTCATGGTAAGAACACACACTTTGAATATGAAAAATAAGGAATGGCATGTCACCTTTTTGTAGTGGATGTTTCACTTTTAAGATGGCTTTTTTGTGCTTTGTAAAGCTAAGTGTTGCATTTCCCTTTCAAAGTGAAATGTTTTAACATGCCTTGCTGTGAAATGTTTTGACTGATAGCAGACATCTACATCTTTTGCTTTCAATTTCATGGTGTAATAGAATTTTAGCTTAAAATCAGGAGCTTTTTGAACACGTCACCAGCTATTTCTGGTGCCAAGGAAGCAAACATAAAGCTGACACTGCTGCAGTGTGTGATAAGAAGTGCTGTGCTTATTTGCCATCTCTGCTGCTGCTGCATTCTTCACTGCTATTTTTGGCAGATTCTTCTGCAATAATTGAGTGTTGTTTCCAGTGGTATCATTTACTATATGTGGTTTTCAAAATGAAAAGAAATCTCTCTTGGACAAAGGAAGTATATGGGTAGACTTTAAAAAAGCCTTGGATGGTGATGGCCTCTGCTGCTGCTAAGTTACAATAGTGGAGGATGTTCCTTTCTTCCAGTGTTGGTTGTTCCTGCTCTTTTATTGGACTGTCCTGTTAAATCTCATCCTTTTTCAAAGAACTACTTAGTATATTCCAGGAGCTGTTTTGCTTAACCACACCCACCACCTGGTTTTGGTGTTCAGGCCCAATATCTTCTCTGAGGGGGCTTGGCTGCTCTTCAGGGGTCTCTGGACCCCTTGGGCTTCCCAGGTCTGGGTACACACTCAGGGGCTGGGTGGCATTTCTCAGAATCAGCTCCATATTTGAGTTTGGAAGAAAACAGGAACTTCTGGCCTTGTGGGTCAGTCGTGGCTCAGTTTGTGGTTTGATGTCTCCCCACATTGGTGCAGCAGTGTTGTGACAATTCACAGTCTCTGACACCATCTCTGACAAATGCTAAGTGATCTCTTTGTCCAAACTGCTCTTTTTTGGTTTGATGACTGAAGGGCAAATCTGCTATTAACTGGGAAATGCCAACAAGACCTGCTGTTAATTGAACGAATTTTGGAATTGTTTTTTTAACATCTGGGAAGCTATGACTATATTTGACAATTAATTGCTAATACTTGTAGGTGGACCTGAATTAATTGATCCTGCTGGAGTGCCCTTACCACAGCCTGCCCAGTCTTGGGTATGGCTTGTTGATCTAGAGAGAACTGTAGCTTTACTTATTGGGAGGTGCCTTGGTGGCATGCTTCAAGGACCTCCAGTGTCCCCTGAGGAACAAGATACAGCCTATTGGCTGAAAACTCCTCTCTTCAGTGATGGAGTGGAAATGGACATTCCTCATTTAGGTAAGCTGTTATATGCAAGTGTCTAATTGTAGTTACAAGTGTTCAGTTTTGATATTTCTGGTGATGTTTGAATAAGTCTGTGTACTTAGGGTTTGTCTTTCTGCATTCATGTCTATTTACATAGTAATAGCAAAAAATGGCAGATACTTGAGTATACGCTGTACTTTGCAGAGGGGCTTGGAAATGCATGTACACCTCAAAATTTGCAGAGTTTAATTTTTTATGTATTTCCCTCCTGTTAGACAAATGCATGAGCTCCTTATTAGAAGTGACCCTCTCTGGAAATGAGGAACAGAAGCCATTTGATTATAAGCTGAGACCTGAGATCACAGTCTATGTTGATTTGGCCTTGGGCTGTACAAAGGAGCCAGCAAGGAGCCTCTGGATCAGTATGCAAGACTATGCTGTTAGTAAAGGTAAGCTGTTGAAAAGCAGGGGTGGGTGTGTGTGTGTGGGTGTGTGTGTGGGTGTGTGTGGGTGTGGGTGTGTGTGTTGTGATAAAAGCCTATTGCATGCTTCAGCTACATGCCCAGCAGAATCCTCTGTTTCCTTTGGTCATTAATTCTGTGACATGCTACATTTATTGTCATGTTCCACCACTTTTTGCTTTCTCTGCTACTTAACTTATGACATTCATTCCAGCATTTGGCAAACCATGTAGTTCAATGTTCTTCTTTGCTACAAACCAGAAAGAAAAAGACTTGCTTCCTTGCTCAGATGTTGATGTTTCTGCTTTCCAGTAGAGCAGGGTGACATGAGACTCGGGGCTTGAGTCTCTGGGGCACTGGCCTTACAGTACTAATGGCTTTTCATGCCAACTGCCTAAAATCTGGGTTCCTGTTGAAGCTTCTCCTGTCTCCTTTTAATGAGATCCACTAAGCATTGCAGTTGCACTGCAGCTGCTGTATTCAGAGGTCATTTTCTGTAGCTCTGGCCAAGTTAGGCTGGATCAAGAAGACAGCAAATGTTGCTGTGTGGCTGTTGAGAGCAACACAGAGGATTCTGTTGCAAAATTTCACAGAGGTAGGAAGCAGAAAGTCTTAAATAGGGAGTGTTTGTAAACAAGTTCCATGAAAATCAGTGTCTTGATAAAGAGGAGAGCTCCAGTGCACTATTATTGCCTGAAAGAGAGGTTGCACCCTAAATTCAACTTTCTGAGTCTCTGGTGGCAGGTTGTGTGCCAAACCTTGGCATACCCTTGGCTGACTGTTAAAGTGCTTTGAGCAATCAAAAAAAAACTGCCTGAAGCTGCCTATTTAGGAGTTATTAATAAACTTACTTCTTAAACATTAAAAATACTTCTAAATGGAAATTTAAGTAGGTGAAGATTTTATATATATACATATATATATTCATAATTTTTTTATGACATCATAGTAATATATTTCTTTGTTGGAAACAGTAACCAGTTTTGATGAATCCTTTCTATTTTCAGATTGGGATACTGCAACTTTAAGTAATGAATCACTGCTAGATACTGTGTCCAGATTTGTTCTTGCAGCTCTTCTGAAACATACAAGTTTACTCAGTCAAGCTTGTGGGGAGAGCAGGCAAGTAACTTAAAGCTGCTTTGAAAAGTTCATTCTGTAAAAGAAAGTTTGGGTGGGTTTGGTTTTGTTCTTTGGTGTGCATGGGTTTTTTTTTGTTTGGTTGGCTTGGTTTTGGTTTTGACTGGGTGTGTTTGTTTGCAGGTACCAGCCTGGCAAAGCCTTGGCAGAAGTGTATCGCTGTGTGTACAAGGTCAGGAGTCGCCTGCTCGCCTGCAAGAACATGGAACTCATCCAGAGCAGGTCATCCTCCAGGGACAGATGGGTAAGGCTGCAACTCTTCTCAGGTCTTCAGCCTCCTCTGGGGAAAAGTGGTGGATTAGCTGCTGTGTGGTGCTTAGCTGCCAGCAGAGGTTAAACCACAGCAAAGGGTTCTCCTTAAAGTAGGATATAGGTTTCTCTGATAGGATCAAAAGTATATTGTCAATAGGATAAAAGGCTATTAAATGCTTATGTCCTTTTATGTTCATCTTTCACATTGATGAGAATTTATTTCACTATATTTTTTTTTTTTAAATCAAGATGTTAGATAACCAAGAATCTGCTGATATTGATAGTCAAGATCATTCCTTTACTCGTACAATTGATGAAGAAGCAGAAATGGAGGAGCAGGCAGAACGTGACAGAGAAGAGGGACACCCAGAACAGGAAGATGAAGAGGAGGAAAGAGAACATGAAGTTATGACAGCTGGTAGTAAGTACTAGTTATATGTGACAATAATATAATGTGCTTTGAAATGACAGCCTTTTTTTCTCTCCAAGGTAAAAGAGTATGAAAGTACTGTCTGTACAAAAATCCTGAGAAGTTTATTTTTATGACATGGTTTAGTACTTTTATTGGGTCAGAAAAGTCTTTTGATACAAGGGACTGTGAATCCTAGGCAGGCAAACTGCCTTTATGGACAATTCTTAGGGCATCTTGACAAATAGGTCTTCTTATAGACACCATCTACAAGACTATCAGGTCTCATTGTTTTCTCTAAACTTCTCTTCAGTAGATCTTTGAGTTTTCTCAGTGTTGCCATATAGAATTTTTGCTGTCTTTTGTGTTGTGTGATTAAGAAGCTTTGAATGTTGTTCTGAAATTTGGAAGCCAAACTGTAGCTGCAGTGTGATTTTGCTGCTCCATATACAGTTATCCTGGGCAAGTGCTTGGTGATTTCAAACCCTACCTGGACAGGGTTCTTGTGGGCAATAAAGGACATGTGTCCAGAAAGACCCAGACAGACAGTAGTGTTACGAGCACAAGTAAGTAGGAAGATGATGATTTTTACTGGAGATCCTGAGTAAAGCTGATCCTGACATGTAGAGTTCAGTTGGTGTCCTGGATGCCTTGCTGTTAATATCAGTGAAGGAAGTGTTTGGATTCACCTTTGCCTTTCCAAAGAGGAACAGAACTTGAAATCTGAAATGCTAAAGTTGAGAGGTCTTTGGGCAGAGATGTGCAGTCTCTCACATGGCATCTCTAGCTCAATCTGGCACCTGAGACAACAGCAGAAGTAAGCAAAGAGAAGGCTGAGAGTTTTGGTAGGATTTTCATTGTACTGACAGAAGCTAATCAAAGCCTGAAGCAGTTTCAGTGTTGAGCTACAGATACACTGGCACCTGGAATACAGATGTATAAAGTACCACTTTATGTCTGCAAAAAGGCAAACATGAACTAACCTCTTTGATGCTATTCAATGAGGAGTTGTGTTGCCTTGAGACACTGACAGAGTGTTTAGCGTTCTGTCACATTGCACTATGCTCTTCATTTTAAACTCAACTTTGTGTAAATACTTTGACTTCTTTTATAACTTTGTATTATTAATGTTGGGGTTTTTTTGCCATTAGAGAACTATCCTTTGTTCTTTGTAGTAGAGTAATTTTTGGCCTAACATGAATATTTAATTCTCTGCAGCTTTGTCTGGAAGTTAAGACTTTCTTTTTGTGTTGCATGTTACAGAAATATTTCAGTGTTTCCTATCAGCCCGTGAAGTAGCTCGCAGTCGGGACCGAGACAGGATGAGCACTGGCACAGGGCCTAGGCTTGATGATCCCCCTCCTCAGTCTCAGCAGGAACGAAGGATCAGCACTGACCTGACAGAAGGGCAGGATGTCTATACTGCTGCATGCAACTCTGTCATCCACAGATGTGCCTTGTTAATCCTGGGAGTGAGCCCTGTTATTGAGGAGCTCCAGAAGCGGAGGGAGGATGGGCAGTTGCAGCAGCCTCCCTCTACTGCTCCTGAGGGGATTGGACTTATGACAAGGTGAGGTTTGCTGACTGCTTGGAATACGTAACTCTTCTCTATGATAAATAACATCAGTTTTCCTCACAGAGTTCTTAAAATTATTTTTTTTTTCAAGAAAGGCTTTACCTAGAGCAATGTTTTTGTTGAGAACAGTGATTGTTCTCAGTTTTCTTTGGCCACATTAATTAAACCTTAAGAAGGGTTTTACTCTGTGTGGAAAATAGTTATTTTTCAAAGTCGGCATTAGTGATAAGTAGTAATGAAGGTAATGATAATAATAATAGATCATCAGGTGTACAGATAGTCTGAGAGAATTGGAAAAATTCTTAACTTTTCTTAAAATTATTTTGTTTGGATTTTCTTTGACAATATTTGTATTTTCTTGAATTTTACCAATACCCTACTATTGTCAATAAAAATTTGGTATGATGTGTTGAAAAGCAAACATTTCAAAGCCTATTATGAAAGAAGTGCTTTCATGGTTGCTTTTTATAAATAAGCCTAACATATTGGCATGTGTAAGACACTATTAGGTGCAGGAGAATAATAATATAAAGCCAGACAGCATGCTGGAGAAGTGTCTAAGTAGTGTAAGTATTACATACTGCACTTTAATTTTTATAACCTGAGATATTCTTGGTAACATAATTTTATTCTGAACTTGACCCATGTAAACTTTTATTCTAGAGATCCTTGTGTTCATTAGAATGTAAGACAGGGATTGGGTAGCTGGTGCTTCTGGTGAACTCCTGAGTCTGCTTAGCTTCCAGTGTACAGAAACTGC
Source organism: Ceyx cyanopectus (assembly GCA_013401355.1). NCBI lineage: Eukaryota > Metazoa > Chordata > Aves > Coraciiformes > Alcedinidae > Ceyx > Ceyx cyanopectus. Next base: position 7,044 of record VYZU01089716.1, read on the forward strand.
TCTGATGCTTTAAATGAAGATGTCAGTGGGAGACCTCAGGGAAAGATTATTATATATTCAGTACCCTTTTATACTTTTTGTCTCATTGTGGAAATCTAGTCCCTAAAGCATGGGTGGCTGCCTCTGTCACTGTCAAAGTGGCTTTCAGCTCCAGCCTGTGAAGCTTAGGATGCATTTTATGGGTGGATTTTGAATAAACTCAGTGCTTTTTCACCCACTTGCTCTTGTCTCTGTTTTCTTGTCCTCTCAGCTCAGGTGTGTTTCAGTACACTGTATGTAAGCCTTACCAAGGCACTTGAATTATGAGTCATTTGAGGTTCCCACTTGTTCAGTTAACCAGTAAGAAGTAACAAAGTTTATTAATACCCTTCAGAAGCTTAATCATTGAAACCATCAGACCACTTTTCCCCTCTGTGGTGTGGTCTTGTGATGTTCTGTGATAATCTGCTCTGAAACCAAACTGTACTGCCTGCTAAATTTGACTGTAAACTCTTCTTTTTGCCTGATACCAGTATTTTCTTTCTGTGTGTGTGTGTGCACCTGAAGCAGGAGTGAAAGTCTGACTGCAGAGAGCCGCTCAATCCATGCAAACTTGAACTACAGGCTGATTAAGTCAAGAAGTGAATCTGATTTATCTCAGCCAGAATCAGATGAGGAAGGTTATTCACTGGTAAGTAAAACAGCATTATGTAGAGATTGTACATTCCACCTCTGGATTATGCTGACATCTGAAACACGTGGTTACTGCTGTGTTTCAGTACTTCATGAAAAATAAATAGAGTAATAGTGGTAAAAAACCGAACCCCAACTGAAGTGACTGTAGCTCTGTTCAATTTCTCACTTTTATGGGTAAGGGATGCATTTTAAAGACTCAAGTATTATACAACACATATGTTCACCTAAAGAAATGAGGTTTTTATTAATCTTTTAATCTAGAGTGGAAGACGAAATGTTGATTTGGATTTGGCATCATCACACAGAAAGAGGGGTAAGTTTCATTGTTTATTGACTACTGACCTGATAAATGATGTTAGTATTTCTTAATTTAAAATGTGTTTGCAGTTACATACAGCACAAAGGTAACCAGGATGTTAAGACTGAATACTTAAATACAATGTTTAAAATAATCATTACCTGCTGTTAGTTGTGCTATGTTCTGGTGCTCTGTGGATTGGTTGTAGAATTCCCTAGTTAGTAAAAAAAAAAAAGGGTTTTGAAGGATTAGAAAAACCCTAGTTTCCTCTTCATGGCAAGTACACTGCTGTAGAAAGATGACCTACAGAAGCCTATGGCATTGGTCCTTAAGATACACTCCAGCTGGACTTCTAAGTGCCACTGAAGTAGGATTGCTCTGAAGCAACTATTAGACATTTTTGTGGGTGTCCTGGTTTCCCTGGGACAGAATCCCAGGCCATGTGGTGTTGCAGCCATCAGCAGTGTCCAGCCAGTCAGGGGCTTTAGCTGGGAGGGTGGAAAGCCAAGGCTGAGCTGAGCTGGCTACAGGTTCATCCCACACCATGAACATCATGCTCATCATAAAGGGGCAAGTTTGCTGAGGATGGGGTCTCCTGCTCTTCCTTCTCCTCCTGCTTCTCCCCATACCTGGAGAGAATGCTCCTAAGGACTGCCCCTGTGTTGTGACCACTCTGTGCACTGGGCTGAGTGGAACTGTGTGTGCTTTATACTGCTATTGGTATTCCTTCTGCTGGGTCATTAAATCCTTTTTCCTTTCAGACCATGGGTCTCCTTTTCCTTTCCCAGTTCCTTTCCCCTCAGCTGGGGAGGGGTCACCAAGTGATAGCTCAACTGCTGTAGTTTAGGCTAAACAGAGATAGTGGAAAACAAGGGGCATGTTTGTATTTATTAGGGTTTTTTTGAGATGTTCTTCCCATATTCCTGTTTCTACCTAGTGCTCCTATGACTTCCACATATGATCTGCTTTGGAGTGGAAAATGTGGAAGGTTTTCTGTCCCTCTAAGTGAGGAGAAGGAGAGGAAGGAAACATCCATGCCAGTTAGATGCTAGAGGTCATCTCTTGGTTTGAATGCAATGCAGCAGAAGTCTGCATGGGAAATAGCATTGCAGTTAGCATAAAATAAACCTGCTGTTTTTTCTTGTCTCTGTTTCTACAGCACAGCAGTAACCATTGCTTCTTTAGGGGACTTAGAGCTCAATTCTGTCAGTTTTTGTTGGATTAAATGTAAAGTTGGCAATGTTAGGTGGCAAAGAACAAATTTTATTCTATCACCACTACTTCTTTTTTCCTCTAGACTGTGCTATATTGGAGGCTTCAAAAGGAATTTTCACTAATAATAAAATGTAAATTTTCTGAATATAGGGGCACAAGGTTCCTCCCATCTATTCTTAACAATTCTACTAGAATATAACCACACTACTTGTTACAGAAGCATGGCCACACATTATGTTTCCAGCTGATATTTTGTAGGGTTGATTTATCTTCAGCTATATTCCATGTAGAGTGCTTGATCCTTGCAAAGCTGTCAGAATAATGTAGTGCATAAAGGGTATCAGTGAGTGGTTTCTCTGTAACAGGCAAGAGTGTTGTGTTCACCCTCTGGAGTGAATTGGTGTATTTTAGAACTTCTTTTTATTGAATGCAGCAATTCCTTATTAAAAACCCAGGTCACATTGACTTAATGATCAAATCTCACTATTGGTTATGGCCTGGGTTTAATGGAATGAAAGCTGCTCCTACTCATAAATTGTAATATAGAAAACTAGCAGTAGAAAAACTAACACTTTTAGGTTGATCCTATGGTCTTGCAGATGAGTAAGAAAGGAAAACATTTCTTTTACTCAATTAACATCTTAGCCAATCAATCCAATCTTTAATTGCTTTCATCATTTATTGTAGCCATTCAGAAATCTGAGTGCAGTACTCCTGCTGCAGCCTGAGGATTATTTAAGTATCTGTTGCTAAGAGTGAGTTACATCTGCATTGAAAACATTTCCTTCCTTCCATGCTGCAGAAAAAGGCTTTTGATACTTCTGCCATAGGGCTGATAAGCACATTATAATTTCCCCCCCATATCTAGGCCCTCTGGGGTTATTTTTAGTGCTTAGTGTAGTATTTTTTTCAACTTTGCAGATCCAGAGATTATTCCTCAAACCATTGTACCATGTGTGTGTGGTGCCTGAGAGATACTGTGTGCTGCAGTAGATACTTGACAGTAAAGAATTAACAGTTACATAAATAAACAGTTACAGGCAGGTAAATGGGAGTCCTCCAGCCTTGGATTTTCTTATATCACATAAATCTTCCTTCAGAGAATGTCTGTGTGCCTTGTGTGTACTTCATTGCTTTACTAACACAATTGGGCAACTCTGAAAAAATCAGCAACATGAATGAAATAAAAATTATATCAAGATTAATTCTGGGTACCTCTAACAATGTGAGTTCTGTGTTTTGAAATGGGAAGTTTGTCTTGGAGTAAGGGATGAAAACATGTCTTGTTGTATGTATATATCTGTGTTAAAGGGGTTCTTTCTTTTTTTTTTTTCTCTGAAAGAAGGTAGATGATCTAGAAATTCTGTTACCTAGGCTGTACTAATTCAAAACAAGAGTAATTGTGGGTTTTTTCCCAAACATTGCTGCTTAATGTATTGTATTGATTGAGATGAGACTGATCATTTAAGAGTAACTCAGAATAATATGAGGAAGAGATTTTATGAATGTGTTACCTTCTTTTTCAAATGTCTGCTTTTGTCTTTGATTCTCATGTGGTGTAGTGTATTTACTCCTTTTTGGCCAGTTGAGCCCCAGAAAAAAGAAGAGCTTCAAGCAAGTAACTGATGGCATGTTTATTTTTTTTTGTCTCTATAGCTTCCCTACATATTTTATGTTTTATGATGTCTGTATTGCAGCTCTGCCACATTCATCTATAAAATTCATTATTACAAGCTGGCTTATAAGGACAAATAAACTCTTTTTTTTTTACTGTAAGCTTAAAATTTATTCTTATGTCCAACTCCATGTGATTGTAGAGACTTCTGGAAGTGCTAAGCTGCAATCAGTTCTGTGTAATAGACATTACACAGAATCAAGCTAAGCTCTAATATACAATCATACTTGTGATTCTTCTATTGATATTTAATGTCTTCAAAGAAAAAAAATTGTTTTATATTTGTGTGCTCCAATTATGAAGCATTTTTAATTCTGAGGTATACTGCTTTGACTTTACATTCTATACTTTGAGTTATAGCTTCTCTTGTTTTACATTTAATCTGTATTTTATAATTGTTGGACTTGACATTTGAAACTGTGTTAATTTGTTCTTACATTTAAACATTCTAGTATTTAATAGTAAAATGATTATCAAAGACCTAGTATTTTTTGAAATAATAAATAGTTTAGGCTTTTACTAATACATGATGTCTGGGGTTTTTTTCTTACAAGATTTGTTGGCTATCAAAAGTAAATATTCTTCTGATATTCTACTACTCCTTAAAAGGTCTCTTTTAGCTTATGATTTAAGACATTGGAATTTTTATTTCTTTACAAATCCTTAGGTTTGTGCTTCATAGTGGCATAGCGTGGGACAGGTAGAGGATGGAAGCTGATGTCACTTGGGGCTTTCCTAGTGTTGAAAGCCTGTGGGCTTAAGGATGCTTTTGAAATAGCTGTGGTCATGTAGGCAAGCTTTTGTGGACTTGCTGATGATCTAGTTACACTTTCTGTAGGTCAGCCAGGCTTTGTTTATCCTCTCCCTGGGGCTCTATACATTATGCATATGCTCAGAAACTCTCTGAGTCTCTTAGTGCCCTTTTATTCTACTCTCTCCTATTTATCTTGTTTCTCACCTGCCATTCAACATATACTGTCCATTTCACAAGAGACCTTTAAAACAATTATGGTAAGAAATAATATAGGGTAAGGTTGTACCTGCCCATCCTTTCATTTAAAATGTTGTCACTAGGTATAAACTGGTATAATCTGCAGAAGCAAATTGGTTGACAGAATGATAATATTTTCTCTGTAACTGAGGGAAAGATTGGTGTGGAGTGGTTGCTAGAAGACCTGAGTTCCAAAGATGAGGTGTCTGACTTAAATAACTTTAACTTCCTATAACTTAGGGAACTTATCAAAAGCCTGGAGAAGGGGCTGTTTCCAAAGGCCTGGAGTAGAAGGACAAGGGGCAATGGTTTCTCATTTACATGAGAACTAAGGCAGAAGTTCTTTCCCAGCAGAGTGGCTGACACTGGCACAGGCTGCCCAGGGAGGTGATTGAGGCCCCATCCCTGGAGACATTCCAGGTGGGGTTGAGGAGGCTCTGAGCACCCTGCTCTAGTTGCAGATGTCCCTGCTCTCTGCAGGGGGGTTGGACTAGATGATCTCTAACCCAGACATTGCTAGGATTCTCTGACTTTCCTTGTTCCTATGAGCAGCTACTTACAGAGCTGGTGCAGGTTGGCAGTGTTGAAAAATCCTGCCATCAGCTTTACTAATGAAAAAGAGCTTTCAGCAGAAGAATATCTTTGAACATGACTTCTTCCTGAATATGACTGAGTTTAATAAGGTTTGAGGCTGACACCCTGCAGCCAGTTTAAAAACGGAAGTGTTAACATAGGTTTGTATGAGTGTTGTAAATGGATTGTGATTCTCCAAGTGACATCTGTAGGTCATCATCTACAAGCAAGATTAATATTCAAAAAAATCTATGTAGATTATTTAAAATCATTTACATTTTCCAAGTGAATTTAAACACAGATTACATTTCCACATAGATCTCAAAACATTACCTATCTATGCAGATGGAAGTTCTTTGGAGCAGCATCTGCCTTGCATAGCTCCACTTCAGCTTAAAAGCATCTACAAAAATAATGAAGCTTCTGTGTTGATAGGTAATTTTTAACTGTTGCATGTTGGTATGACTTTAGTGATACTGAATTCACTTGTGCCAGGGAGAGAGTTCTAGCAAAACTCTTTTGGAAATGAGATTAAATAGATGGTGGTGAGTCCCAGTGCTGCAGATCCATTGCTGACATTCACAGGATCCAAGGATGGCAGGGGTTGGAAGGGACCCTGGGGATCTTTGAGTCCAACCCCCCTGCCAGAGCAGGCCCATAGAATAGAATCTGGCACAGGGCACAGAGGAACACAAACAGGCAGGTCTGGAAACTCTCCAGAGAAGGAGAATCCACAAGTTCTCTCTGGGGAGCCTGTTCCAGTGTCTGTGACCCTCACAGGAACAAGTTCCTCCTCATGTTGAGGTGGAACCCCCTGTGCTCCAGCCTCCATCCATTGCCCCTTGTCCTGTCCCAGGGCACAGTGAGCAGAGGCTGCCCCTCCTCCTGACACTCAGCCCCCAGCTATTAACAACATGGATTCAATCCCCTCTCAGGCTGCTCTGCTCCAGACTAAAGAGCCCCAGGGCTCTCAGCCTTTCCTCAGCAGACATGTGCTCCAGTCCATTCATCATCTTTGTAGCCTCTGTTGAACTCCCTTCAGTAGATTCTTGTCCCTCTTGAGCTGGGGGGCCCAGAACTGGATGCAATATATCTGGATGCATTGATTGAAGAAGTGTGCATATTAATGATGGTCAAGTTTTCAGGTAGTGTAATGACAGGCCAGTGTAATAGGAAAGACTTGAAAACAGACTTGTGAGATAGTGAGATGGGAAAGCTACAGATCTCATACAGGCTGCAGATAGTATTTAATACACATGTACCTGTTTAGCTGGAATCATAACAAAGTTACTCTATAAAAATTTTCTTTTGCCTTCTTCAGTCATGAATTCTGTAAATATTTAATCCAAAACAACACTGTGCTTTTTCAAAACTATGAAATATTGAGTGGCTTGATTAAAACAAGAACACTCTTGTTTTATGGTTAAACCTTAAAAAAAGAATACCCAAAGTGCACAATTTCTGTTGTAGCAGATGATTTCTTTTCTCTCTTGTCATTTACCTGCAAAGCATTTCTACTCAGTGTTCTAGCTTTAAGCTGAGCAGTCTCAGTGGCTTCTATCTTTTTGTTTTCTCACTTGGCAGTGCATTGCAATACTGCTTAGCACAATGAAAAGGACTACAGCCTTTCCTGCAGCGAAATTGCTGTACATTTCAGTCGGGTGGTTTGCACTCAGTTGCCTAATGCATGGTATAATTAACATGAATATCCATTTTCCACCTGTATGAATAGCAGCAGTTCAGTCTGTACCTACTGTCAAACATGTTACCTGGTGGATTAGGATTGATGAGACTTCATTTTGTGTATCTTCAGGAGTAATACACAGTCAAGTGGAACCTTTAAGTGACTCATGGGCTCGACTGAAACATAGCAGAGATTGGTTATACACTTCCTCCTACTCGTTTGTGGAGTCCAATTTTGATCTCTCAAGATCCCTTGGAGTTCACACTTTGATTGAAAATGTTGTCAGCTTTGTGAGTGGGGATGTGGGGAACCCCCCAGGATTTAAGGAACCAGAGGAAAGTATGTCTACTAGTCCACAAGCATCAATAATTGCAATGGAGCAGCAGCAGTTGAGGGCTGAGGTGAGTTTCAGTTTAATACTTTCACTCTTCATCCATCATGCTTGTGTAATGAATATATTAAAAACATTTTCCAAATTCTGTCTATTAGGGTATTCTACCAGAAAAGAGGAATAATGTCCTTAACTGCAACTGGGATCTTTATAAGCTCTAAAACAAAACTTAAAGAACTCCTTCTTCAAAAAAAAAAAAAGAGCAGAAAAAGTCAGTGAGAGAACAGCTGCCTCATTTGTTCTTGCTTACAGTTGAAGGTGCTATACTTGAATTTTTCCTGATATTTGCTACTGAATGCTGTCTTTTGCATGCCTTTCTTTTTAGCTTCGTCTGGAAGCACTCCATCAGATTCTGGTGCTCCTGTCAGGGATGGAGGAAAAGGGCAGTGTGCCATTAACGGGAAGTCGCCAAGTACCAGGATTTCAGTCTTCTTCATTGCTCACATCTGTCAGGCTGCAGTTCCTTGCTGGCTGCTTTGGGCTGGGCACTGTGGGCCACGCAGGTGCCAAAGGAGAGAGTGTAAGATTGCATCACTACCAGGCATGTACTTTGTTTCTGCTCTTTCAATAGCTGGGAGATCACAATGTATCAGTGCTTACCATCTTTATTTGCTTGATTCAGGATGGTATTAGGGCAGCCAAGAGAAGTATTCAAATTGAAATCCAGGTGGCTGTGCACAAAATCTACCAGCAATTGTCTGCAACCCTGGAAAGAGCTCTGCAAGCTAATAAGCATCACATAGGTAAGTGAAAACCAGCTGTGCAAGGCATGTTGTCTAATAGACAATATTTATGTGTTATTTATATATTTCACAAAGAGGATTTTGACATTAGTGACCAGAATTCACCCACCTCTACTTTTTTCCTGAGAGGGAAGCTTTTTAACCTTTTTTCTGTATTAATTTTCTTCAAGTGTTAGGCCTTTCTAAGGCTTGTAAATATTTTCAGCATTTCTACTCCACATACCCCAGTCTTTCACAGTCACTCATGTCTTTGGTCCTTCAAAGTGATATTTCTGTTTTCCAGGGATAAGTAGTTCTCTAAAGAGATGGATTCTCCAATCTTTTGTCCTTTTTTCAAGTAAAACCCAAACCCAAAGAACAGAGTATCTTGTCTGTTTTGAAACCACTCTCTCCTGTCCTTCTAGAACTAGATATTGCTGTGTGCTTCTGTCCTTAAGGGACAGCTGGAGGTCTACACCTCTTTGTGCCTTTTTATGTGCACTGAGTGCTTCAGTACAGAACAGAGTTCTATAATTCAGTTTGTTGGTAGATCTTAATGGTCATTCTTACCTGAATTGTTCTATTGTTTCACTTAAAATTACAATGCAACTGTAAGAAATTTCTTGGGAATCGATTTGAAGTGCAAGTAAAAAATGAATTCTTTCACTCAATTATCCTTACACTAGAGAGGAGATTCTGGTTTCAGAATTAGCCTCAGAACATCCACATTGCATACTAGATCTGCAAATACTCTTTCTTGGACAACCTTGGTGTAGAATTTCCATGGAGTTAAAGGGGGAGCTACAGTGGTACATCAGGAAGTTGAAGTCTCTGATAAGGAAGGCTGACTCTTTACTTGATAATTCATTAATTTTATTTAAATAATCATCTGCTGCTTTTCTGTTTTAGTTCTTAACCTAAGCAATTTATTAACAAAAGCCTACTTGATTTTAATCTTAGAAGCCCAACAGCGTCTTCTCCTGGTGACAGTCTTTGCTCTGAGTGTACACTACCAGCCTGTTGATGTCTCCTTGGCCATTTCCACTGGGCTGCTAAATGTGCTGTCTCAGCTGTGTGGTACAGACACCATGTTAGGACAGCCACTTCAGTTGCTGCCCAAAACTGGCATTTCTCAGCTCAGCACTGCTTTGAAAGTAGCCAGTACAAGACTACTTCAGATCCTGGCTATCACCACAGGGTGAGTACTGAATGCTTCCTTGCCTTCAGAAAACCTCCTCAGTAAGCTTTTCAGCACCCTTTAAGTTAACTCTGTTGTGTGAGCTGCTTTAGGACAAGAAATGCTGTTCAGAAGCATGTAAGAGAACAAGGTGGGTAGAAGAGTAGTCAAGTTATTGGTAAGAAAGGTGCACATTAGACCCATAAATATATTTAAATTTGAAGTGAGGACTTTGGACCAGAATAGTTAAAACTTTATGGTCTGTAAACACCTTATTCTAGTATTCCCTGTGTTTCTGTTTTGGTTTTGTATCTAGATCTGTTTAGTTGATGTGATTAAGCTTTCTGTTGCTGTGTAAAAGTCACTGGTGTAAAAGCTACTCCAATAATGTGGTAGAAGTTCTTCAGCACAGCACATTGTATTTCTTTTCATAATATAAAGCAATTTTCTGAGGAATGCTGGCCTCATCTAGATCAGGGAACAGCATCTTAAAATCCTATGAAAATCAAATATTCAGTATCTTTAAAGAAAAATATCTCTATATATCTCTATAAAGAAAAAANGCTTGTAAATATTTTCAGCATTTCTACTCCACATACCCCAGTCTTTCACAGTCACTCATGTCTTTGGTCCTTCAAAGTGATATTTCTGTTTTCCAGGGATAAGTAGTTCTCTAAAGAGATGGATTCTCCAATCTTTTGTCCTTTTTTCAAGTAAAACCCAAACCCAAAGAACAGAGTATCTTGTCTGTTTTGAAACCACTCTCTCCTGTCCTTCTAGAACTAGATATTGCTGTGTGCTTCTGTCCTTAAGGGACAGCTGGAGGTCTACACCTCTTTGTGCCTTTTTATGTGCACTGAGTGCTTCAGTACAGAACAGAGTTCTATAATTCAGTTTGTTGGTAGATCTTAATGGTCATTCTTACCTGAATTGTTCTATTGTTTCACTTAAAATTACAATGCAACTGTAAGAAATTTCTTGGGAATCGATTTGAAGTGCAAGTAAAAAATGAATTCTTTCACTCAATTATCCTTACACTAGAGAGGAGATTCTGGTTTCAGAATTAGCCTCAGAACATCCACATTGCATACTAGATCTGCAAATACTCTTTCTTGGACAACCTTGGTGTAGAATTTCCATGGAGTTAAAGGGGGAGCTACAGTGGTACATCAGGAAGTTGAAGTCTCTGATAAGGAAGGCTGACTCTTTACTTGATAATTCATTAATTTTATTTAAATAATCATCTGCTGCTTTTCTGTTTTAGTTCTTAACCTAAGCAATTTATTAACAAAAGCCTACTTGATTTTAATCTTAGAAGCCCAACAGCGTCTTCTCCTGGTGACAGTCTTTGCTCTGAGTGTACACTACCAGCCTGTTGATGTCTCCTTGGCCATTTCCACTGGGCTGCTAAATGTGCTGTCTCAGCTGTGTGGTACAGACACCATGTTAGGACAGCCACTTCAGTTGCTGCCCAAAACTGGCATTTCTCAGCTCAGCACTGCTTTGAAAGTAGCCAGTACAAGACTACTTCAGATCCTGGCTATCACCACAGGGTGAGTACTGAATGCTTCCTTGCCTTCAGAAAACCTCCTCAGTAAGCTTTTCAGCACCCTTTAAGTTAACTCTGTTGTGTGAGCTGCTTTAGGACAAGAAATGCTGTTCAGAAGCATGTAAGAGAACAAGGTGGGTAGAAGAGTAGTCAAGTTATTGGTAAGAAAGGTGCACATTAGACCCATAAATATATTTAAATTTGAAGTGAGGACTTTGGACCAGAATAGTTAAAACTTTATGGTCTGTAAACACCTTATTCTAGTATTCCCTGTGTTTCTGTTTTGGTTTTGTATCTAGATCTGTTTAGTTGATGTGATTAAGCTTTCTGTTGCTGTGTAAAAGTCACTGGTGTAAAAGCTACTCCAATAATGTGGTAGAAGTTCTTCAGCACAGCACATTGTATTTCTTTTCATAATATAAAGCAATTTTCTGAGGAATGCTGGCCTCATCTAGATCAGGGAACAGCATCTTAAAATCCTATGAAAATCAAATATTCAGTATCTTTAAAGAAAAATATCTCTATATATCTCTATAAAGAAAAAAACAGTGGAGAAAGCATTTTCTCTTTGGAGCAAGAGCATTATTTACTGTATTTATTAGCACATGCATCTTCATTTAAGTCATTAGTATTATCTTCATTTATTAGTCATTAGTCATTCAGCACATTGCATTTACCTTATGTAAAAAAACCCCAAACCAACATTTCATCGTTGGAAGTTCCAGTGGGATTGTGCTTGACTAAGTTGTCCTTTTTCCTCTGTGAAGTAATGGAAATGTATTCTTTGATTCTAAAGTCCAGGCTTTTTGTGTCTTAAAAATANTAACAAAAGCCTACTTGATTTTAATCTTAGAAGCCCAACAGCGTCTTCTCCTGGTGACAGTCTTTGCTCTGAGTGTACACTACCAGCCTGTTGATGTCTCCTTGGCCATTTCCACTGGGCTGCTAAATGTGCTGTCTCAGCTGTGTGGTACAGACACCATGTTAGGACAGCCACTTCAGTTGCTGCCCAAAACTGGCATTTCTCAGCTCAGCACTGCTTTGAAAGTAGCCAGTACAAGACTACTTCAGATCCTGGCTATCACCACAGGGTGAGTACTGAATGCTTCCTTGCCTTCAGAAAACCTCCTCAGTAAGCTTTTCAGCACCCTTTAAGTTAACTCTGTTGTGTGAGCTGCTTTAGGACAAGAAATGCTGTTCAGAAGCATGTAAGAGAACAAGGTGGGTAGAAGAGTAGTCAAGTTATTGGTAAGAAAGGTGCACATTAGACCCATAAATATATTTAAATTTGAAGTGAGGACTTTGGACCAGAATAGTTAAAACTTTATGGTCTGTAAACACCTTATTCTAGTATTCCCTGTGTTTCTGTTTTGGTTTTGTATCTAGATCTGTTTAGTTGATGTGATTAAGCTTTCTGTTGCTGTGTAAAAGTCACTGGTGTAAAAGCTACTCCAATAATGTGGTAGAAGTTCTTCAGCACAGCACATTGTATTTCTTTTCATAATATAAAGCAATTTTCTGAGGAATGCTGGCCTCATCTAGATCAGGGAACAGCATCTTAAAATCCTATGAAAATCAAATATTCAGTATCTTTAAAGAAAAATATCTCTATATATCTCTATAAAGAAAAAAACAGTGGAGAAAGCATTTTCTCTTTGGAGCAAGAGCATTATTTACTGTATTTATTAGCACATGCATCTTCATTTAAGTCATTAGTATTATCTTCATTTATTAGTCATTAGTCATTCAGCACATTGCATTTACCTTATGTAAAAAAACCCCAAACCAACATTTCATCGTTGGAAGTTCCAGTGGGATTGTGCTTGACTAAGTTGTCCTTTTTCCTCTGTGAAGTAATGGAAATGTATTCTTTGATTCTAAAGTCCAGGCTTTTTGTGTCTTAAAAATAGGTTCAAATAAGACTAATCTGCCAAGTGTATGGTGAAGGATGAGGAAAAGTAACCTATTGCAAGAGAATAAATTAGGATTAGTGCTGTGTTAGGCCCTGTTGTCATTTGAGCTGAAGTTACAGTTGCATCTGTATGTTATTGTTCCAATAATCTGATTATCAGCTCTTCTGTGCTCTTTAATTTTCTTTTTTTGTGTGTGTGTACAGAACCTATGCTGACAAACTGAGCCCAAAGGTGGTCCAGTCTCTGCTGGATTTATTGTGCAGTCAGCTGAAGAACTTGCTGTCACAAACTGGTGTGATGCTCATGGCTTCCTTTGGAGAAGGGGAAGGGGAGGAAGATGAAGTAGAGTCAAAAAAGGTGGATCCAAATGGGGATAATGAGAAGAGAGACTTCAGAGGTGATTATCTTGCATAATGTCTGTTAACACAGTTTTGAAATAAATAACTTAATAATTTTTAAAGAAATATACATAAACAGGAAACGACTAAATGCTGAGGCCTTCAGCTACTGGATTTTTATTATTGTTGTCACATTCTTAACTCTCTAAATCAGAGTCTGTTTTGCCTGTGGTGGTACTTGGTAAGTGATCCCACTGCCATCATGCTGAGCTGGGTGCTCCTCATCTTAGATTCTCCCTCTGTTTTGACGAGAAGCAGGAGAGAGTGAGCAGCTTGGTGAGCACCCTTCAGCCAGCCAGGGTTAGCAGCAGCCATGGTGTGATGAGCAGTTCTTTTACTGCCAGAACAGTTTGTTGCCAGTAAGGAAAAATACTAATAAGGTTGGAAATAAACATTTTGAATTCTACCTTCCAGCTGCCCTCCGAAAGCAACACGCGGCAGAATTGCACCTGGGAGACTTCCTGGTGTTCCTGCGTAGAGTCGTGTCTTCAAAAGCAATTCAGTCCAAAATGGCTTCTCCAAAGTGGACAGAAGTCCTTCTTAACATTGCATCTCAGAAGTGTTGTTCAGGTATGATCCCAACACGTGCTCACTTGCATTTCTGTAGTGCATCTAGAGCAGGTGTTCCCTGCTGCACGACTGACTTCAGTCGTCAGGCACGCATTGCACGGTGAAGAGTTGTGCACTCAGGGCATGCAGCCTGCCTGATGCACGAGTCACTTTCTTAACACTATTAACATATTGTTCCATCTTTAGGAGTTCCCTTGGTTGGCAATTTGAGGACTAGACTTCTTGCACTTCATGTACTAGAAGCTGTATTGCCTGCTTGTGAATCTGGCGTTGAAGATGATCAAATGGCTCAGGTCTTTATATTTTCTTACAAGCTTTTACACATTTCTTCCAAACCTGAACTTTTAAATGTGTCGTGTTTGTTTAGAATTCAAATCAAGTGAGGCTCAGTGTAGATATTTGCTTACCTAAGAGCACTAAATACTATATATTAAATATAAGCAAAGTAAAAAAAAAATATCTGTTGTCTTGATCGGATTTAAACTGATCTGAATTATATTCTAATACACCAGGTTGTTGAACGATTATTCTCACTTTTATCTGACTGCATGTGGGAGACTCCAATAGCTCAGGCTAAACATGAAATTCAAATAAAGGAGAAAGAACAAGAAATGAAGCTACAGGTAATGATGTTTCTACTTTGTCCCTTGACTGAATGCAGCTGAGTTGCATTTACTGCAAATATTGTGTCTGTTTCTCACAGAAGCAAGGAGAGTCAGAAGATGAGGATGAAAATCTTCCCATACAGGAGGTGTCCTTTGACCCTGAGAAATCTCAGTGCTGCATAGTGGAGAATGGGCAGATTCTAACTCATGGAAGTGGGGGTAAAGGATATGGTTTAGCATCCACTGGAGTTACTTCTGGGTGTTACCAGTGGAAGGTAGGTTGGAGAAAAGCATTTTTTCTTACTTTATTTTGAAAATACACTGATTTATAAGCAACTGTGTTGTTTCCCTTGTGACAATGCCCTTGGATAAATGACTTGTTATTAGGCAGTCATCAGACTTGATCATAAGGGTCATTTTTAACCTGAATCAGTCTGTGATTTTTCAGTCCAAACAGAAGAGCTCGTGGCTGCTTTTGGGCACTTGCCATTCGAGTATTTCAGTACACAGGTTGGAGCCTGTGAATATATGTTGTGTGTTTGTAGAGGTGATGGTGCTGAGATCTGAGCACCATGGTCAGCACAAATGTGCATTGTTTTCCAGAAGTTACCTCCTGAAATACATAGACTTTGAGTTTGTTTTTTTTTCTTTAGAAAAGCATTTCACAAAATACTTTTTGTTCTTAAAAAAAAAGACATCAGTTTGTCTGACTGACAGACATACAGACATACATACATAATACATAATCTGAGTCATTTCTGTAGGAATGTAGATGCACAGTTGTAGTCCTTGTTTGTACTGTCTCTGAGCATGACACTTTAACTTATCTTTTTATTTGGATCTGTATTCACTATGAATATGAAGAGTAAAGCTTATTTATTTCTGTAATACTATTTTTAACACTTCTGGGTGTGTACGTTTTGGAGTCCAGAAAAAAACCAACCAACTTCTTTGTGTATTTGCCTAACATATCAGCAATTAAGAAAAGTGTTAAGTTTAAATGACTTGCAAGCTTATTACAAAGCTTCTAAGTAAACTGAAGTGTATTTTCATAGCATTACTGTGTTCAAATGAATATTCTTGACCTTTGTGCACTGCTGCTTTTGTGTTGCTGCCAGTTCTACATAGTGAAGGAGAACAGAGGCAATGAAGGCACGTGTGTGGGCGTCTCTCGCTGGCCAGTCCACGACTTCAACCACCGCACCACCTCGGACATGTGGCTCTACAGAGCCTACAGTGGGAACCTTTACCACAATGGGGAGCAGACTCTCACTCTGTCCAGCTTTACCCAAGGGGATTTTATCACATGTGTGCTAGATATGGAAGCAAGAACCATTTCCTTTGGTAAAAACGGAGAGGTATTTAACATCTTTTTCTTTTCTCTTGGTGTTTTTGGCAATAGTGGTTTGTCAAACAAAGGAGGGACTGGTTGAGGGTGTGAAGGTAGGAG
Source organism: Ceyx cyanopectus (assembly GCA_013401355.1). Classification (NCBI taxonomy): domain Eukaryota; kingdom Metazoa; phylum Chordata; class Aves; order Coraciiformes; family Alcedinidae; genus Ceyx; species Ceyx cyanopectus. Next base: position 22,930 of record VYZU01089716.1, read on the forward strand.
GCACCCTTGTCTGTAGTGACCACGAGATGCTGGAGTTTAGAATTACAGGGAGTAGGCACAGGGCCACAAGCAGGATTGCTACCCTGGACTTCAGAAAGGCCAACCTTGGCCTTCTCAGGGAGCTGCTTGGAAAAGTCCCATGGGACAGGGCCCTGGAAGGCAAGGGGGCCCAGGCAAGTTGGCTAATATTCAAACACCATTTCCTCCACGCTCAGGATCAGTGTATCCCAAAGACCAGGAAATCTAGTAAGAGAGTTAGGAGACCTGCATGGTTGAGCAGGGAGCTACTGGATAAACTTATCAGAAGAGGGAAATATATAAAACATGGAAGGAGGGACAGGCTACTTGGGAAAAATACAGGGAGGTTGTCAAAGGATGCAGGGATGCAACAAGGAAAGCTAAGGCCTCCCTCGAACTAAACCTGGTTTAGTTCACACTGTTCCTGGGTGACTTAGTCTAGGTGACCCTTCTCTGGCAGGAGGGTTGGTCTAGATGATCTTCTAAGTCCCTTCCAACCCCTAACATTCTGTGATTGTCATTGTGACAGTTGCAGTACTTACAAGGATTATAATGCAGATATAACTCTGTCACATTTTGTATTTTTTCTTGTTAAATGTTGATGTTTTTTGTTTTGTTTTTTTTAACTAGGAGCCAAAACTAGCTTTTGAAGATGTGGATGCAGCAGAGTTATACCCTTGTGTTATGTTCTATAGCAGTAATCCAGGAGAGAAGGTAACTTAAATGTTCATCTGCATAGGTGTACTGATTTTGGCTGGGATAAAGTCATTCTGGCTAACAGTCTGTATGGTGGTGTGGTTTGTATTTTTGATCAAGACAGTGTTGATAGTGCACACTGTTAGTTACTGCTGAACAGCATTTGCACAGCATGAAGACCATCTCCATTTCTTACTCTGTCACTCCCAGGGTGGGGGTGAGCAGGAGGAGAGTGTGCAGCTGGTCAGCTAACTTGAAGTGACCAAAGGAATATTCCATATGATACAGCATAGGTTTCTATTGCTCAGGGAATGGCTAGGCATGGGTCAGCTAGTGGTCACTTGTATTCTTTTGCTTTCTTTCTCTTTTATTTATGAAAGTTTCTTTATCTCAACCCATGAGTTTTCTCATTTTTTCCCTTTGATTCTTCTCCATATCTTCCTGGGGGGTGTGATCAAGTGGCTGTGTGGGGCTTAGCTGCTTACTGAGCTCAACCCTCAACACTTCTGCTCTCATCTGTGGCAGTGTTATGGATGTTGGATTTTCTGGGGGGTGGGGTACTGGTTATTCTTTTTTGTTTACGTTAGCACGTAACACAGCACTGTTACTTGCACACTAGCTGGGTTTGTCATAAATTCCTATATTGTGCATGCTATTGGAAATTTAAAATCTGTTTTATTATTTAGAATTGATTTATGGAATTAATATTCTACACATAAAATTGCATTCCCAAAATGTAGTGTTAGGAATTCCAGATAGGCTTATGTGAGAGACCATAAACTGGTGTAATTTCAGCATCCTGGAGTTTGAAGGGGTGTGGGTTTTGATCAGTCTTAAGGTAGAGTTCCTAGGGATCCCCAGCTAAAAAAAACCCCCAGTGTTAGTAATTTAAAATTTAAATTAAAGTGCTGTTTCTTCTGTTTATCAGGAAAGTCCTGTATTGATAAAGTGAACTTCTTCATGTACAATGAGAAGCTAACTTAAACTGTTCTCTTTGAACACTTAGGTGAAAATCTGTGACATGCAGATGCGTGGTACCCCAAGAGATTTGCTGCCTGGGGACCCCATCTGCAGCCCTGTTGCTGCAGTGCTGGCAGAAGCCACCATTCAGCTGATCCGTATCCTCCACCGCACAGACCGCTGGACACACTGCATCAATAAAAAAATGATGGAAAGGCTGAATAAAATCAAAACCTGCTTTAAAGAGGCAGGGCAAAAGCTGAAGAAAAGCCGCTCAATTCAGAGTCGAGAGGAGAACGAGGTGAGAGAGGAGAAAGAAAGCAAGGAGGAGGAGAAAGGCAAGCACAGCAGGCACGGCCTGGCCGAGCTGTCGGAGCTGCAGCTGAAGATGCTGTGTGTGGAGGTGTGGCCGATCCTGGCAGTCATCGGGGGAGTTGATGCTGGCCTGAGAGTTGGAGGCCGATGTGTGCACAAGCAAACTGGACGCCATGCCACCTTGCTTGGGGTGGTGAAGGAAGGCAGCACATCTGCCAAGGTCCAGTGGGATGAAGCGGAGATCACCATCAGGTAGGCTCATTTCCTGCACTTCCCACAATCCGGTGGTGGTTTGTGCTTGAAGATCTTTAAGTAGTAACACCCATTTTACATTAAGGTCATGCTGATCATTTGTTTTAAGCTTAGACTTCAAAGCTTGGCTTTTTAAAACAAGCAAGTACGAGTTCAGTCATCATGCTGTCTAGTAACATGCTTTTTCTACCAAAAATACATCTATTCCTTTGTAATTGTTAAAGAATTCTGAATTGATAAGCATCATTAGACTAGCTTGCAAGTTTTCCTCCAGTTGAAATGATCATTGCTTGTTTCAGAGTTGGCAGGTATTGGCTAACTAAAATAATATTGCTGCCTTAATTTACTACAGCTTCTTGGTTATGTCTGTAAAGAACACGGGCTTTTACTGGGGGTTAGTGCACAACTTTGTTCTGAAAAGAGACCTGATTTGGTTTGTCAGAGTTGAGAATAGGTGTCTTCGCATTGTCATTCCCTTCTTAGAGGACTGGAAATTGCTCTGTGGGTCTTGAAGAGTGGTTAAGGTCAGAAGATGGGAGGATTCTCTCTTAATGGTGGGTAGGATGATGATATTTAAATGAGTGCTGCCTCAAGGTAGTGTTTGTTCATTCTCTGGCCTTCCTTAGAGAACTAAAGAAATGCCCCTTTACTAGATGGTGAGAACTGGGGAGGAGACTGGAAGAACATACTCCTTTTTCTACCTATCTTGCTGTCGCGGTTTTGTAACCTGATAAAGGGAGTCTCATTAGCTCAGTTAGTAGAGTATGAACTTCTGAAGGCCGGGATTGTGGGTTCGAGCCCCACATTACAATAGATATGACGTAAATGGTATGGAATAAGGGGTGGAATGTCCTGGTTTGGGTGAAAAGCAAGCAAATTCAGTTCAGTGATTTTGCTTTTCAGCTTAAGTTTCTAACTAGCTGCACTTTCT
>VYZU01089716.1:26491-46604 GCA_013401355.1 Ceyx cyanopectus
TTCTTCTTCTTTCTTCTTCTTTCTTCTTCTTTCTTCTTTCTTCTTCTTCTTTCTTCTTCTTTCTTCTTCTGCTGCTGCTGCTGCTTCTGCTGCTGCTGCTTCTGCTGCTGCTTCTGCTGCTGCTTCTGCTGCTGCTTCTGCTGCTGCTGCTTCTGCTTCTGCTTCTCTCTTGCTCTCTCACTCTCTTGCTTGCTCTTTTGCTTCGATCCTGATCCTGAAGGCCCGGTGCCAGAGTCCAGCTCCTCCACAGCGTCCGTGAGGGTGACGTAATTACCATCGGGGGGAGGTTGGGTTCGGTACTGGCTGTGTATATATTTGTATATACCTCATTTTCATTTTTTTGGTTAAATTGCTTTAGTTCCTTTTTCAAATCACTAAGTCTCTCTCTCCCTTATTCCTTTTCTCTCCCCTCTGGGGAGGGAGGGGGGTTAAAAGAGAGCGGTCTGTTATCGGTCTGGGGGTTGCCCTGACCCCAAACCGCGACAGATTTAAAATTTTAAAGGGAGAGCACGGAAGCGAGCGGAAGCGAAAATTGGTGCCCAAAGCGGGGCTCGAAATTAGAGCTTTGGTATATTGCCAGAAGCAGAAACTGTCTGCAAAACATGCCTCCAACTCTAGAAAGTGCAGCTAGTTAGAAACTTAAGCTGAAAAGCAAAATCACTGAACTGAATTTGCTTGCTTTTCACCCAAACCAGGACACTTGCAGACGTGCCTTCAAAAGAGGAAGGCACTTGGAAGGAAACTCTGAAATTAAGCTAGTGGCTTCTCTGGTGCTCTCACAGGAAAACCCTGTGCTTTATGTGGAAAAGACTTGATTCCCTAAATTTTTTAAACTCTGGCTACAGTTGAAGTGCAGTCCTCTAATTGAACAGTAATTTCTTACTGGGTTTTTGCCACCAGTTACAATTAACATTCTGAAACAATCAAGGTTAGTTCACCTCATAGAAGCAGCAATGCCAATTCTGTCATTATGCTGAGGCTATTGTTGGTTTCACATCTGAAGTGCAGTTGATTGTCATATTTGTCATGTTCAGTTCCAGTTAAAAATGCTTTCAAGCATGCCCATGCATACTTAGAGCCTTTAATCTGAACCATGACTGAAGTGGTGCAGCACCTGACCATAGACAGGCTCCTAGTAATGCATTGAATTAAGTTCAGAATGTACCTTAATGAAAACAAGGCTAAAGCTTGCTTTAGTTTTTAGATAGAAGTTTGCATTATAAGATGGGAAAATATTTGGGGATAATAAAAGGAAGATTTAGAAGTCTTATCTGCTGGATATAGGGAAAATGCAAGCTGTATGGAAATAAAGGCTGGTGAATTTTTGTCCTGCTTAGAGTGAAAATTAGTCAAGTGTAACAGTCCTAAATGTTACCAGAAATCATCACTGAATATAGATGGATAGCTAGACAGACATATATCATGTGTGTCTGTTGCATTCTCTGACCTGTGTTTTTAGAGTCCCTGTCCTCTCCAGGTAGTCTGTCCTGACATAACCAGAGACAGAATTATCATAAGCTATCAGTAGTGTGCTCCTTCTGGTGAAGAGCTCAACAGGAATATGAGGTCAATCAAAACTTTTCCTTACTATGAAAAAGTTGAGAAGAGTTGTTAGTTTTGTTTTGTTTTTTTCTAAGATTTTATGCCTATCCACAGATTCAGTTCAGGTATGATGATGATTTGGCTTAAAACAGTCTTTCTTGGTAGAAGTCTGTTACATATTTCTAAATCACATAGCTAGAACCTCTGGCAGCACAGAATTGATAGCTTCTATGATGCTCCTGGGTTTTATTTAGTGCTTGTTGAAGAACTGTGCATGCTTTGTTGCCTCTGCTCTGATGCCACATCTCCCCATTTTCTGACCATAACCCCGTTTTCACCTGTTTACATTTTATTTTTAGAGCCGGTCTGTTTATTTTGTTAAATAAATTTTACATCTTGCTTTGCCTACGTTATTTCCTGTACTTTCCTCCTGTCTCTCCCTCACTTGCTTTTTCCTGTGTCATTCTGATCTTTATGAAAGCTTCCCAACTTTTTGGTCGCCTAGTGATACTCCCCTGTACAACCTGGAGCCCTGCGAGCCACTGCCTTTCGACGTCGCCAGGTTCCGCGGGCTGACAGCCACGGTGCTGCTGGATCTCACCTACCTGACTGGTATCCACGAGGATACGGGAAAGCAGAGCACCAAGAGGCACGATAAGAAACACAGACATGAGTCGGAAGAGAAAGGGGAACCGGACCAGAAGATGGAGGGGGATGTGGGATCAGATCCACGGCTAGGACAGAGCGCTGATGAGAGCAAAGGACACGGCGCTCCGGGTTCAAAGGCGGAAAATGAAATCGCTTCCTTCTCCTTAGAACCATCCACATTAGGAATGGAATCCCAGCACCAGCCTGCTGAAGGAAGGAAAAAGAACCACGAGCACATTCCAAGAAACCACGACATAGTGCAATCAGAAATCAGAGCAGTACAGCTCTCTTACCTTTACCTTGGTGCTATGAAGTCACTTAGTGTTCTTCTGAGCTGTAGCAAGTACGCTGAACTGCTGCTAATACCAAAAGTGCTGGCAGAAAATGGGCACAACTCTGACTGTGCCAGTTCCCCAGTCGTCCACGAGGACGCAGAGATGCGCGCTGCCCTGCAGTTCCTGATGAGACACATGGTGAAACGCGCAGTCATGCGCTCGCCCATCAAGAGAGCCCTGGGGCTGGCAGATCTGGAACGGGCACAAGCCATGATCTACAAACTGGTGGTTCATGGGCTGCTGGAGGATCAGTTTGGTGGCAGACTGAAACAAGGTATGGTTTCAAAATGATGGAAGAAGAGTCTAATAGTTGTTGTTCCTATTGAAATTAATAGGAACAGCAATAATAAGCATCGAATCCTAGCTGTGTCTGGGTTGGAAGGGAGCTCCAGAGCTCATCTAGTCCAACCACCCGCAGAGAGCAGGGACATCTGCAACTAGAGCAGGTTGCTCAGAGCCTCCTCAAGCCCCACCTGGAATGTCTCAGAGATGGGGCCTCAGCCACCTCCCTGGGCAGCCTGTTCCAGTGTCCACCACTGGTGGGAAAGAACTTCTTTATTTCTCACCTAAATCCACTCCTTTCTAATTTCAAACCATTGCCCCCTGTCCTTTCACTCCAGGCCTTTGGAAACAGCCCCTCTCCAGGGTTTTGATCAGCTCCATGAGGCACTGGAAGGTGCTCTAAGGTCTCCCCTTATTTGCTTAAAACAGCAGAGTTAAACACACCTCTGTATTTCATCAGTACCTGAGACATTCTGTTTTGCCTGAGAGAATAATCCTAGCTGTTATAATCATAAATCCAAATCTCTGAATGTTGTAAGATCTAAGTAAATGTCTTCTGTTATCTGAAAAGATCTTTACCTGTATGACAACAGCAAGAGCCAGTAGATTGATTTCTTTACGTAGGTCCTTGAGACAGAAATGTTTGTGTGGTGTGCATTTTGGCACACTTTTTTATTCAGAGGGAGTTTTCAATAATGATAGGTATTTGGGGAACTTTAGCCACAGCTCTGTTCTTCTCCTATAACATCCATTTTCCTGTTGCAGAAGTAGATCAACAAGTAGAAGAAGGTGATCAGTCTCAGCAAGCCCAAACACCAGTTACAACCAGCCCTTCTGCTTCTAGCACAACATCTTTCATGAGCAGCTCACTGGAAGATACTACCACTGCTACTACTCCAGTAACTGATACTGAAACAGTTCCAGCTTCAGAATCCCCTGGTGTTATGCCTCTTAGTCTTCTTAGGTAAAATATCTTTATTTTCAACTTACGTGATTCTGTGGGTTTAGGGAACCAGCTGTGTGGCTTATATTCAATATCTGTCTGCAGCTGTCTAAGGCTTTGACTATGCTCATATTTGTATTCACTGTCAAGAACTGCCTCTGCAGAGGACAGGGTTAATTAATTACTTTACCTTACAGGACATGGGTACCAGAAAAAAAACCAAACAAACAGCTGTTCAGCTTTTAATAAACACTTCATGAGTATGTAACATCTGAGTTCTTCAAAACAGGAGAAAATACCTTCCTGATGAAGTGCTTTAGTTCTCATGTTTATTTCATACAGCTAAAATTACAGATCTTTGAAATTCTGTATTTTTAACAAAAAGTTGTTGATTTCTAAACTACCATCAATCTTAGTTGGTAGGTAACACTCTGAAAGCTAAGACCTCATTTCATCCTACCCTCACGTACTGAAATGGAAGAAAGAGAAAAGCTAGTTACTCTGCAGAGGCTCTTTGTGATGTAGAGTGAAATCTGCTTAATAATGTAGAGTCCTGTTCTAAGTTTATTAATTCTGTTGCTCTGTCTCATCCCTGTTGGTAGAGATTTTGCACATAAAATTTGACAAAAGCCAGACAGTGTCCTATTACTGGGACATTCTCACCTGATTTGTTAGTCAAACTGAGCTCTAAGCAAAATAGGGAAATGGTAAGAGTGTTTTATCTCCTAAGACACCTCTTGATCATTGGGGTTGGTTTGGGTTTTTTAGCTGCATACTTAGGATTTAACTTTCCAGGGGAAAGTTCAAATGTATGTATTGCACCTTACCCTTTCAAAACTCTATCTCTGTAAAGTATGGCTTGCCAAGTGCACTCTGATTTGATGTATTTCTTGTGTCAAACCTTTTCCAGCATAGTTTGGGTTTTTTTAATGTAAATGTATATTGTTCTTTCTTAAAGGCAAATGTTCTCAAGTTACCCTACTACAACTGTACTTCCAGCACGACGTGCCCAGACTCCTCCAATATCTTCTTTACCAACATCACCTTCAGATGAAGTTGGAAGGAGGCAAAGTTTGACTTCTCCCGATTCCCAGTCTGCAAGGCCTGCCAACCGTACAGGTGAACTTGCAGCCATTACTGACAGACATGTGGACACATCTGTAGATGGACACAGGGCCAGGGTAGTTTTTTAGGACATTGAAAACCACCAGGATTTCTTTTTCATGCAACCCGACATGCTAAGTATTGTTGAAAAACTTTTAATGCCTATCTTAGGACAAAAAACTGTTGACTTCATCCAGCAAATTAAATCAGTTTTCAAAAATTGTGGATTGAATTCCAAAGGAAATGTGTAAAATGAAAATGCAGAGTGATTGGTACCTGCTTCAGAATGTTCATCTGATTTGGTCTTATGCCCTTGGTTATGTGCTAATTTTCTGACTTTTGTTAGATCATACACCACAAAGAAAACAGGATTTAGTGTGGTTATGATACAACACTAGTATAGCTCCTTCCAGTTAATCTTGTTTAATGAGATAGAAGGGGCTGTCCAGCCTTTGTGGGCCCCTAATGCTGCTGCTCAGGAATCACATGAGAGGCTTCTGTTCATAGGAGTTTTCTGTCTGTACTCTACTACCCAAAATAGAAGCTTGCTCTGTTCCAGCACAAATGAATATTCTGATGCAAAGGAGGTAATACTAAAAAGACAATACAAGTCTGTATGCATGTGTTTGGTATTAAAGACATAAAAGAGATTGAGATAAAAAATATTCTCCAGATTCCAAACTCAGTGCTAAGAAACAAAGTCCATGCTTTAAAATTCCTGACTGCTCTATTTCATATTTTTTTTTCTTTTTTTGTCTGAGAATTCAGACAAAGACAATTTTATCTATTCTACCTAAATATAAAGCAAATAGAAAATTTGCTAAGTTTATTTCCATTTAAAAAGTTAAAAATATCTTTAACAAAATAGTTCTTTGGCTGTCATCAGCATCTCACTTGGTGAAACAGAGGCTTACATAACATGCAGGTTAATGGTAAGAAGGAACACTGGTTTCATTACAGAAAGTCTCTTGCAAGTATTAGGAAAGCTGTTAAGGGCAATTACTCCTTTATTTGAAGCTAATATAGCAAAGTAAGGCCTAGTAAAGTAACACTAAAGAAAAATGTATAAACTTTACATTTATTTTCTCTCTTTCAGCTTTGTCTGATCCCAGCAGTAGACTTTCCACATCCCCTCCTCCTCCTGCCATTGCTGTTCCACTGTTAGAAATGGGCTTCTCCCTCAGTCAGATTGCAAAAGCTATGGAAGCTACAGGTAATTCTTAACTGTCAGATCAGTTTAAACTGAAAATATGGATAAATATGGAACACTTTTTCTCAATAAAATATTAATTTTTAATTACCATAACAATTGATGGGGGAAAACAGTACTTTTTCCTCATCAGTGATAACAGAATTCTTAAGTGTGATTTTTCTCACTTGCAGGTGCCAGAGGAGAAGCAGATGCACAGAATATCACAGTGCTGGCCATGTGGATGATAGAGCACCCTGGAAATGAAGATGATGAAGAGCCCCAGTCAGAAGGGACTGCAGAGTCAAGACATGGGCCAATAGTCTCTGGAAGCGGTGGAAAATCTGGTGATCATTGTTATTTGCAGTCACCAGGTGATATCCCTTCTGCTGATGCTACTGAAATGGAGGAAGGATTTAGTGAAAGGTAAAATGTTATTTTCTTCTAACTGCTTGTAATCTGCTGCTGAAACTGCAGATCTCACAAGTTCATTGTTGCTGACAGAATATTGCTTTGTAGTGACACTGCTGAATTTTGTTACAACCTCAGTACAAGCAAAGATGCAGTTAAGTTAGGTGTGGATGGTGCATTTATTTCCCAGTACTGTTTGTGCATACAACTGGAGAATGTGACTGAGCATCTTCCATCCAAAAAAAAAAAAAGAGGAAGGAGGAGCAAAAAAATTGAGAGCATGTAGCTTACATTTTTTTCTAAAAGACCTAGTAATAAAGCAGAATTTCAGCCTTTTTGCTAGAGAGGATGACAGTTACAAGGTGTGCTTTGAGAATGCTTTTTTTCAGGTTTCTTGACCTTACTGAGACACAATATTTTTAAGCTTCCTTGGTTACTTTATCCCTGGTAACTCAGGGATTTCAGTTGGGAGATATTTTGCAAAAGATTTGGGGAAAAAAGGAGAATGACTGAGGTGGCAACAACAGAAATGTTGATTTTATTTTGTTTAAAAAGGACAAGAAAGTTAACAGTGGCAGCTTTAAATGAGTTCTCTCCCAGAATTTCTATAGTGCTCAGGCACTGTGGAAGTGTTGACTTTACTGCATGCATTTTGTTGGAAGTAAATCTCACAATCACAAAACCAGTAAATGTGTGCTGCACATAACTCCAAATTCTTAAATTCCAAATTCCCTTTTTTCCTTACATGCAAGAAAGTGGATGGAAAAAAAAGCCAGTAAAGAGCAGTTTAGTAGCCTCCTTAGATTATGGTAATTGACTGTTTAAACCTTGGGTTGATTTACCTGTCATTACCAATTCCTGTAGCCCTGATAATATGGATCATGTGGATAATGCAGCTTCTGCAAGTGGACCTCCTTCCAGGAGTCGGTCGGCGGTGACAAGGAGACACAAGTTTGATTTAGCTGCTCGTACGTTGCTGGCACGTGCTGGTGAGTGTCCTGGAGACTTCCCTCCTGGGGAGGGGGTTGGTGCTTAGCATGGCAGGTAGAAAACTTCCATGCTTGTAGCAGTATATATGTAGCTGAAGTGTTTGTGATAATAAGTAGATGACATTGAGTCTCCTCAACGAGTTGGCTGCCAACACGGAGCTGGGAGGTTTGGCTGATCCACCTGAGGGTGTGTGGCTGTTCAGAGGGACCTGGGGCCACTGGAGAGCAGGGCACAGAACTTAGTGAGGTTTAACAAGGAGAAGTACAGAGTCCTGTATGTGGGAAGCAATAATAAATGACAGCAGTACAGGCTGGGAGGTGATCTGGAGAGCAGCCCCATCAAGAAGGACCTGGGAGTCCTGGGGGACAAGCAGCTCTCCATGGGACAGCAATGGGCCCTGGTGGCCAGGAAGGCCAGTGTTCTCCTGGGGGAATTAGGAGTGTGTCCAGCAGGCTGAGGGAGGTTCTGCTCCCCCTCTGATCTGGTGAGACCTCACCTGGAATATTGCATCCAGTTCTGGGTCCCTCAGCTCAAGAGGGACAAGAATCTACTGAAGGGAGTTCAACAGAGGCTACAAAGATGATGAATGGACTGGAGCACATGTCTGCTGAGGAAAGGCTGAGAGCCCTGGGGCTCTTTAGTCTGGAGCAGAGCAGCCTGAGAGGGGATTGAATCCATGTTGATCAATAGCTGAGGGCTGAGTGTCAGGAGGAGGGGGGGTGGCTTCTGCTCAGCTGTGCCCTGGGATAGGACAGAGGGTAATGGATGGAAGCTGGAGCACAGGGGGTTCCACCTGAACATGAGGAGGAACTTCTTTCCTGTGAGGGTCACAGACACTGGAAAAGGTTCCCCAGAGAGGTTGTGGAGTCTCCTTCTCTGGAGAGTTTTCAGCCCTGCCTGTCTGTGTTCCTCTGTGCCCTGTGCCAGATTCTATTCTATGGGCCTGCTCTGGCAGGGGGGTTGGACTCAAAGATCCCCAGGGTCCCTTCCAACCCCTGCCATCCTGTGATCCTGTGATTAAGTGAAGTACAAGAATGATAAGGAGCTGTGTTTTTTCCTTTTCCCTTGTTTCTGTCCCTGAAGCGGGGCTGTACCGCTCTGTGCAGGCCCACAGGAACCAGAGTCGCAGAGAAGGGATATCTTTGCAGCAAGACCCAGGGATGCTTTATGACTTCAACTTGGATGAGGAGCTGGAAATTGACCTTGATGATGAAGCAATGGAAGCTATGTTCGGGCAAGACCTGGCTAGTGATAACGATATTCTGGGAATGTGGATCCCAGAGGTATTGGATTGGCCTACCTGGGTGTGTGTGACTGCAGCTGGGGCTGCTTTAACTTACTGCTTTTTGCATGTTCATATTTTAAAATTTAAAGTAACCTGCCTATGCTTCTAGTTTGTTGGAAGATACCTTACTAGATGCTACCAATGCTTAAAATGATCCTGTCTTCTGTAGCTGCACTGAGATTAAGAATATTGTCATCTTGTGTTTCTTGCTCAGCTCTTATATGTATACTTAGTTTTTCTTCCTGCCCTTGAAGATGAGAGCAGCACTAGTATAGTTGTTGTTTTGATGATGCCACTTAGAAACCAAGTAGGTGTTCCAGATTGCTTAGTTCTATGAGATAACAAACATGGTTACAAATGTGTATCCTTTTATTATTTCATTCTCAGTTGTTGTGTAGTCCACTAAAAAGAATTTTCAGGTGGAAAATAAATGTGTTAACATCATCCTGTTAGTCTTTAGGTTATCCGTGTCAAATTAGACAAGGAACACCTAAGACCAAGGTTTTGTCTCCTAGTTACAATGCTACCTGACTGTTACAGGGAGGCAGGTTTCACTCTACATCCCAACTTTTAGAGAGCTTGTTTCACTGGAATGTCAGGATGAAATTACTCAGGACAGACACACAACTGTAGAAAAATGAACGTTATATTCAGACAAAACCTCAGAATTTATTGACACAAATGATCATACTGTTGCTCAGTAAATGTAAAGTACAACTGTCTGGAAGAAAAATTATTTTTTCCATGTTGAAACTAGTCACAGTCAAGTTCTGAGGAGAGCCCAATAACCTAAAGGCAGCATTATATGTAAACTAGCAGAGTTATATCATATTGAAATAGGAAGATCTCACCCTCTGAAACTTGGTTTTCCTGTTCTGAGATGGTCTGCTCTTCATTGTATCATAGATTGTCTTTTTCTGCTTTGCTTTTGTGCAAGTTAACCATATAAACATCACTCTGTGTGTGTAACAGAGATGGACAGGAACAGCCACTTAAGAATACTGCCATATTTTATTTCTAACCTGAAGATGCTGATTCTGTGCAACTAACCCATGAAAATCTTCCCATGCAGCATGTGTGTGAATCTGAAGAGAGAGAAGAAGTGGTGGTGTGTGAGTTGTGTGAATCCAGCGTCGTCAGCTTCAACCAGCACATGAAGCGCAACCACCCGGGCTGCGGGCGCAGCGCGAACCGCCAGGGCTACCGGAGCAACGGCTCCTACGTGGATGGCTGGTTTGGTGGGGAGTGTGGCAGTGGAAACCCCTACTACTTGCTGTGTGGCATCTGCAGAGAGAAATACTTGGCCCTCAAGAGTAAATCTAAAACGCCAGCTTCTGAAAGGTATGGCAACTCAAGAGAGAGGAATATCCCATGTATGTATAGAAAGGAAGCAACTTAAAAGTATTCCCAGCAATATCATTTTAAGATCTAAGAAACCAACATTCCTAGCAGAATTTCTCTTTATTTATTTTAACTGAGGCTAGAAATCATCTGTATTCAACAAGTGCATGTTTAGAAAGAAGATTGTCTTGATATTTCTGGTTTTGTCTTTTCTTTTTAAATGAAACCCAAGGAAATACTTCTTGGGATGTTACCTACTCTTGTTGACTTCTTAAAACTTCCAGTTTTGTCTGATAATTCCACTATTTTTTATGGTCCTTTCTCACCTTAGTACAGCAAAATGCTTCCCCCCTTCACAAACACTTTTAGAAGCCCTTTTATTTCATTCTGTTACTAGCCATTTCCAGAAATCATATACATACATACATACATACATACATACATACATATATATATATATACTGCCCTAAACTAGAGATGGGTGGACTCCATCCTTGGAAGTTTTGAAGGCCAGGCTGGATGGGGCCTGAGTAACCTGCTCTAGTGGGATGTGCCCTTGGCAGGGGGGGTGGAACTAGGTGATCTTCAAGATCCCTTACAACCCAAACCATTCTATAAGTATCTTAATAGTAGGCCCAGTTCCAAAATGTTGTTCAAACTATTAGAGCCATTTGGTTATTTTCTTTATTTTTTCATACAGGTACAAAGGCCAAGCTCCTGATTTAATAGGTAAACAAGACAGTGTTTATGAAGGTATGTTTTTTAAGTTTCTTAAGATACTCAATGCTTTGCACTTGCATATTATGTTATTTTTCCATAAAGGTACTTCCATGCAAATAAAAAATAATCCTGTCATGAAACTGTACATGAAGGTGTACTTCCAGTTTTTCTTCAGGCTAGATGCAGTATTGTAATACTTTTTTTTCAGTTCAAAAAGGAAAAAAATCAGTGACACTTTTCCTCCTGTGTCTTTCATCTGAGTAGCTGAAATGGCAAATACCTACTTCAGGTCATAAGGTATTTCAGGTAGATGTTATCTCCAGAACTGTACATATAAAACCTTATGTTCGGATATATTTCTTCATCTGCCTTTGTATAAGTTAATTGACATCAGATAGAGTCTCTAAAGCCTGCCATTAAGATTATTGTTACTTTTTCTTCCTTTGTACTGGCTAAGAGTGGCCTGAATATGACTTTCACTTGAAGCAGGTTATTTCTAATGACTGTTGAAAACCTTTCCCAGATAATTCTTTTATTATGGGCCTTTCTGTAGCTTGTATGATCTCAGTTGTCTGATTTACCACCTTTGTCTGCTTAAGACTAAATGAGTGCTCCAGAACTTAACAGTTAGGTCCATCTTCCACTAGATAAGAGGTGCTCAGATTCTGCTGCATGGGGAGGAGATAGAGCAGGACAGAACAATAAATGCAAGTTGATATCTGTGTAAATGGTTGAAAAGTGGATGGAATGCGTAACAGAATTGCAGCTGTAGGGCTGCTGCTGTTCTTCCTCCCTTGAGAATGAAAAGCAAAAGCCTGGGTGTATTACAGCACAAGAACTCAAGTGGAGTTTTGTAATAAATGCAAAGGCCAGAAATTGGTCTTTGGAATGTGAAACTCTTAGGATTTCAAGCACAACTATATGGCTACACTTTTCACTCTATTCCAGGTTTTGGAGTTGTCTTTTGCTAGATGTGATGACCTTTTATTTCTTTGTTTTTAAAAAAAGCAGCTAGTTTGATAATGCAGAGAATCTTCTCTGCAGTACAAATAAAGATCAGATGTAATGGAGAGAAGCACGAGCAGAGCTTTGCTTTTCTGACTTAGAATATTGTGTCTCTTAACAACAGAGAATTGAGTTTTTAACACTACTGTGTTACAGTCCCCATTTTATACCTTGTATTGGTTTGGAATTAATTGCAATGATTTCATATTTTAGCTTTTGTAACCAACTCTAATTATATTTCTCTAATTCTAGAAGACTGGGATATGTTAGATGTAGATGAAGATGAAAAGCTGACAGGGGAAGAGGAGTTTGAATTATTAGCTGGACCTCTTGGGTTAAATGATCGCCGTATTGTACCTGAGCCTGTGCAGTTCCCTGACAGTGACCCTCTGGGTGCTTCAGTTGCAATGGTGACAGCCACCAACAGCATGGAAGAAACATTAATGCAAATAGGTAAACTTCAATTTAGTTTCATTCAAATACCTCTCCTTCGGTGTGAAATGTTGAAAAATTAATGGGTAATTTGAAAATTGAGGCCAAATTTGCTTCTGTGCTTATGACCATATGGTAGTGTTTTGCTTTTCTGTAAACATTAATGGCATATCATTATTTCCAAGGCTGTCATGGCTCTATAGAAAAAAGTTCCTCTGGCAGGATAACCTTAGGAGAACAAGCAGCTGCCCTAGTAAATCCACATGATCGTGTTATGGCCCTAAGGAGAGTGACAGCTGCTGCCCAAGTCCTCCTTGCAAGAACTATGGTTATGAGAGCACTCTCACTTCTGTCTGTCAGGTTTGTGGCATCCTTTTGCAACACTTTCACCTTTCTGTTTGGATCAAGCTATCAAGTTAAGTTTGATAGAGGTGCAGTTTTCAGCTGTTTGGGAAAGTGATTCTCGTTTTATGCACTTGGATCACACTACTAAGAGAAAATGTTCTGATTGTTTTCTTTTGAGCCCTATCTTCAAACTTTCCATATGAGAAGTTTCTTTTATAAAGTGTCCTCCATTAGCCATTCAGAACATAACAGTGCTGTGCTTGTCAGAGGGGTTTTGTTTCAGGCATGTATCGGAGGTAAACATTAGAGGAAGGAAGATCAAGTGCAGGATTTGATGGGATACAAGGATTTAAAACTGGCTTTGTACAGAACAGCTGTGCAACTATGAAGACATCACAAAGATGTGACTTGTACATGTGCATATTGTCACAATCTAACTCTAAACATCAACTATCCATATAATTTTCTTTATGTGCAGTTTTGGTAAACTCACTGGTTTTTGCTAGGCTGAGTCCATAATGTGATTTTGTCTTGAGTTGACAAGAAAAGGAGTGGAGTGGCTGCAGCTTCATTTCTCTTCCACCCCCTTCCCCCTGCACGGTACTAATGTCTAGCTAAGCAAACAGACAGGTTTCACTTAGTGCTTTGGCAGCAGCTTCATCCACTGACAAAAACCAAGAGCATTTCTGTTCATTTCTGACAGTGGTTCCAGTTGCAGCCTGGCAGCTGGTTTGGAATCCCTGGGATTGACAGATATCAGAACTCTGGTCCGTTTGATGTGCCTGGCTGCAGCAGGGAGGGCAGGGCTCTCCACAGGGCCAGCCACCTCCTCCAGCGCCAGCGAGCGGTCAAGAGGGATACACAGCAAAGCCAGCAAGCCCATATCCTGCCTTGCCTACCTGAGCACAGCAGTGGGCTGTTTGGCATCCAACACTCCTAGTGCTGCAAAGCTTCTGGTACAGTTGTGTACTCAGGTAGGACTGCTCTTTCCTCATGAATATTGATATTTGACTTAGATGTGAAATGAGGGAATCTCACTGGCACAGACTGATGTTTGTGCTTTGGTCTGCTGAACTCTGACTGATCCCTGGGTTGAGGGTCTCCTACAATTGTCTTCATGGCTTTGCATAAGTGTATGTTTTATTGTTGGTAAAAAACAAGTAACTTCATGGTTTTTTGCTAAGTGCTCTCTACAACTGGAAAAAAATGATTTTTTTTTAGGTATTGATATATGTTAGAAGTTTGGGGAATTTTAATTGAGTTGACTCTTATGTAGGACACAGATGGTTTATATTTACATGATCTACAGCTATGGACATGCAGCAGTACAAGGAAACTTCTAAGTATTCACAGAATCATAGAATCACTAAGGTTGGAAAAGACCCTTGGAATCATCCAGTCCAACCATTAGCCCCGCTGTACAAAGTTCACCCCTAAACCATGTCCCTCAAAACTACATCCAAACAACCCTTAAACACCCCCAGGGATGGTGTCACAGTCCCCTCCCTGGGCAGCCTATTCAGTGTCTGACCACTCTTTCAGTGAACAGTTGTTCCCTAATGCCCAGTGTAACCCTCCCCTGGAGCAGTTGGAATCCATCCCCTCTTCTTCTGTCACTAATGGCCTGTGAGCAGAGACCAGCACCATCCTCTCCACAATATCCTCTCAGGTGATTGTAGAGAGTGATGAGATCTCCCCTCAGCCTCCTCTTCCTCACACTAAACAGTCTCATCTCCATTGATTGTTTTGTTCCCCTGAGTTTAAAATATAATTGTGGAGAAATACCATGTTGGATGTGATGATGGATTTTTTTGTGTGTTATTACTTTTTATACCACCAGCAGGTGCATAACTTTTTATAAAGATATTCTATAAGCTCCTCAGTTCTTGGTGCTATTATTTGTTACTTGATACTTTTAAAAAAAATTTCATTTTACTTCTTTATAATCCATGGATCTGAATGGTTGGTTTCATTAAGACCAGGTACTCACTAGAGGTGAGGACTTAAATTCCACATTGTAGGTGGTCTTTGCCTGTTAAAAGTGTTTGGGAGCTAGGAATTTCTGGGGAAAAAAAAGAACAAAACTTTAAAACTGCCTGTTTTTTCCTCAACTAAAAATGTTTTGCAAAATTTATTCTTCTGCTTCTTCTGGTTATTTATTTTCTGTAATTACTTATTTTTAGAATTTGATTTCTGCAGCAACTGGTGTAAACTTGACAACAGTTGATGATCCAATTCAGCGAAAATTTTTGCCAAGTTTTTTAAGAGGAATTGCAGAAGAAAACAAACTTGTCACATCTCCAAATTTTGTGGTCACTCAAGCACTTGTGGCATTGTTGGCAGACAAAGGGGCCAAGCTGAGGCCAAACTATGATAAAGCAGAAATTGAAAAGAAAGGTATGGTATGGTTTTGGTTATAAATGTTAATAATTTAGTCTCAGTTCCTCATTTGTATTTAAGGAGAGATCTAGAATAAGGTGTAAATAAATACACTCTTAAAAATGTGCAAAACTTGTTTTAATCAAACAGTGTAGTACAAAAATTTCACTTAGAAATATGATCTTACTGCATAATTGCAGTTTTTGCTACCTCAAATAAATGAATGTGTGGGCATTTGAAGCCCTATAGCCAAGACTCAGCCTCTGCTGGGCTAGGTGTGGGTAGATTCTCTAGGTGTGAATCAACTCCTGTTGATTGCTGCCACCACAGACCTGCTCTGTCTCTACTTTGAGAGGACAGGGCACCCAAAAACTCCTTACTGCTGTGCCTCAGCATGAGGCTGTTGCTGTGTTAAAGGGAGGGAAGGACAGCAGAGGCAGCAGCTCATGTGTTGGAGGAGGCAGAGAGCACTTGCTCTTTGAACACTGTATTTCCATCTGGTGGGAATAAGGCTATTCAGAATTCTGTTCTTCAAGGGGTTTGTGACATTTTAAAGGGAGTTCTTTTTCTCTTAGTATTGTAGAGTGTTTCTACTAGTTAATGATTCCAGCATTCTTAGAAGGTAGTTGTTAATCTGTTTTTGGGGATTATGGCTAATGCTGTATTCATTTGTGCAATTCTGTGTGGTACTCATCTAGGCATCATCTCATTGTTTTGTTTAAGCAGGTTTAATTGCCCATTTGTATGCCCATCCTTCCTATGATCCTTCTGCTGTAGGCCCTCTGGAGCTGGCTAATGCCCTAGCAGCTTGCTGCCTCTCCTCGAGGTTGTCCTCCCAGCACAGGCAGTGGGCTGCCCAGCAGCTGGTTCGGACGCTGGCTGCACACGACCGAGACAATCAGAGTGCTCCTCAGACCCTGGCTGACATGGGGGGAGACCTCAGAAAGTGCTCCTTCATAAAGCTGGAGGCTCATCAGAACAGGGTAAGCATCTTTTTTGAATGCTCTCTTTGGTAGAATACAGAAGTAGGAAAATGGTGTTGTTATACAAATCCACTGCTGAAATTATTTCCCACAAAAAGTAATTTTGGGGGGATTAAGTCACCTCTGATGCAGAAAAATGCTTAGCTTCTTTGAAGCTTCAATTAAATGGGACATGAAAGTGTTGTTGAAGTACATGAAGTCAGCAGAATCACCCTAAATCTTTAATTTACATTAATTATTCTGTCATACCAGTTAACATCTTTCTCCAGTAATCTGTGGAGCATGAGTCTGAACAAAGTGCAGCATCAATCATTCTTGATTACAGCACACAATGCTGTAAAAACAAATACAACTTGATTGATTGTTAGTGTATTGCAGTAATACATACATACATATATATATATTAGATATATACATATACATACGTATATAATATATCTAATTATAATTACATATATATATGTATATGTAATGTCTATAATTATGTATAATTATATAATTATAAAATTATAAAATAATTATATTATGTATATGTATAATATAACATTATATTATATATCTAATATAATGCTCTGTCCCCTTGGTTGATATTTGCTTAACGTTAGTGAACAAACACACCTAAGCTGTAGATTTAAGTTCCAGTTTTGCCCTGATTCCTTTGGTGTTTGTAGGTCATGACATGTGTTTGGTGCAATAAAAAGGGACTTTTGGCTACTAGTGGAAACGATGGCACCATAAGAGTGTGGAATGTTACAAAGAAGCAGTATTCATTGCAGCAAACCTGTGTGCTCAACAAGCTGTAAGTTAATTCTTCATAATGGTCAGATATTTAATTTCATCTGTAACTGTGCAAGACAATGAAAAGAGCCAATCCTGCAACTTCTCCTGCACTGACAGTCTCTGTTTTTCGTGTTGCACTGTTGCTGTGTTTATGACATTCAAAGTAAATTAAATGGCTTAAAACTTAGAACCCAAAAATGAGAGTCATGTTGAAGTTTTGAAAACTAGTTCATTTGTACTTCAGTGATGGCAGGAGGACTCCAAATTTCAACTCAGATATTCTAGTTGAAGACCTGTGGGTAGTGGTGTTCCCCAGGGATTGGTCCTGAGTCCAGTGCTGTTCAGTATCTTCATCAGTGCACTGGATGAAGGGACAGAGGCACTGTCAGCAAGTTTGCTGGTGACACCAAAGTGGGAGGAGTGGCTGACACAGCAGCAGGCTGTGCTGCCATCCAGAGACCTGCACAGGCTGCAGAGCTGGGCAGGGAGAAATTGAATGACATTCAACAAGGGCAAGTGTAGAGTTCTTCATCTGGGGAGGAATAACCCCATGTATCAGTACAGGCTGGGGGCTGATCTATTAGAGAGCAGCTCTGGAGAAAGAGCCCTGGGGGTCCTGGTGGACAGTAAGTTCTCCATGGGACAGCAATGGGCCCTTGTGGCCAGGAAGGCCAGTGGTCTCCTGGGGAGCATAAAGAAGAGTGTGGACAACAGGTCGAGGGAGGTTCTCCTCCCCCTCTACTCTGCATTGGTGAGGCCCCACCTGGAATACTGTGTCCAGTTTCGTCTCCCCAGTTCAAGAAAGACAGGGACCTACTGGAGAGAGTCCAGCACAGAGCCACAGAGATGCTGGAGGGAGTGAAGCATCTCCCTGCTGAGGAGAGGCTGAGGGAGCTGGGGCTTCTGAGCTGGGAGGAGCCTGAGGGGTGACCTCATGAATGTTTATGAATATGTAAAGGGTGAGTGTCAGGAGAATGGAGCCAGGCTCTGCCCAGTGGCATCCAGTGACAGGACACGGGGCAATGGTTACAAGCTGTAGCAGAGGAGTTTTGGGTAAACATAAGGAGAAACTTATGGTGAGGGTGTCAGAGCCTGGAAGGGGCTGCTCAGGGAGGCTGTGGAGTCTCCTCTGCAGACATTCCAGCCCCACCTGGATCTGTTCCTGTGTGACCTAATCTGGGTGATCCTGCTCAGGCAGGGGGGTTGGACCACGTGATCTTTTGAGGTCCCTTCCAACCCCTGACATTCTGTGATTCTGTGATGAATTCTGTTTTTTCCTGTCTGCTTAAAGGACATACTCACTTTAAATTATTTTATTCTCTTACAGAGAAAGTGATTCTGAAGAAAGTCTGGGATCACCCAGTGACCTTAGTTTGTCTCTTGTCTGTTGGAGCATCAGTGGCAAGTATCTGGCTGGAGCTATGGAAAAGATGGTGAACATATGGCAAGTCAATGGTATGCTATTAACTAGCTTTGAACACCTTAAGATCCATCCTATTTCTAGAGAAGCTGTTAGGTTCCTGAGTATTTGTTTACCCAAGTATTGAACTG
Organism: Ceyx cyanopectus; assembly: GCA_013401355.1. Lineage (NCBI taxonomy): Eukaryota > Metazoa > Chordata > Aves > Coraciiformes > Alcedinidae > Ceyx > Ceyx cyanopectus. Next base: position 44,757 of record VYZU01089716.1, read on the forward strand.
TGTGAGCTCTGCAGTTTGATTACCTCCCATCCTTCCAGAATGTGTGGTGAACCTACTTAACTAGAGGAAGACACTGATCACAAATGGATGTGTGACTGACACTTAATTCAGCAGAAAACTGAGTCCTTGTTGATTAGAGAAGTGTTGAGGTGCAAGGCCTGATCACTCCTAGCAGTGTCTGTCTCTAAATACTGCCTCGAGGATTTTGCAAGAGTTGCCTTTCTAGATGCAATGGTGAGAATGCAAAAAATTGACTGAACTGGAGGGAAGGATTGCTAGAGTGATCAGCTGGTGGAATGTCTTCTAATGAGAGTACAGTTGGTTTATTAATTTGAATAATGAGTCTTGGAGGAAGAAGCTTATAAATACATACATTAAGATAAACTCTAGGAAAAGCCCAGAGAGAAAAAGCAGCTGTGATGTAACTAACTGCATAGTGTTGACAAAAGAGGATATGTAAACAAATCAGCTGAGAATAACTTCAGTTTCTAATGCTCAAAAGGTTGCAGTCTCTTATTTTACAAGAAGGAATGATGAGAATAAATCTGTAAAATGAATGAAATAAATTTAGGAGATTGCATTGTGATAGAGGGGACTGAACTTGATCCAGGAAAGGGCCTTTCCTATTCCATGGTTCAGTCTTTAAATGGATTCTCCTACGTTTTTACTGTCACCTGTGTTGCAATATACTAACCCAGCATAATACCTTTAGAACTCCTTTGAGAGGAAGACTCTTAATCACTGTCATTTGTAATCTCTGAAACTTCATTCTGTTGGTTTGTGCTTATGAAAATTACCACTTACACTGCACATGAATAGACAGTCCACAGGAAAAGTACAGATTTACTGAGTACTGAAAAATTTAGCTTCCTTCCTTAGCAAAATGGCATAACTTCAATGATAATTGAGATTTGTTAGTTAGATTTTGTGCCTGCACAGATTAGTGCTTCACAGTCTGCTAATTGAAATTAATCTGTAGTATGTCCTAGCTCTAAATAGGCTCTGTTTATATTTTCCCATGAGAAGTACTTTTGTTTTCTTTTATAAAAAAATGAAGTTGTTTAAAAAATCTTTTTGGGCTCCTAGGAGGAAAAGGATTATTAGATCTTCAGCCTCACTGGGTATCTGCTCTAGCTTGGCCAGAAGAAGGGCCAGCTGCAGCATGGACAGGAGATGCTCCAGAATTGCTATTAATTGGTCGTATGGATGGATCTCTGGGGCTCATTGAAGTTGTAGATATTTCCACCATGCACAGGCTGGAACTGGAGCACTGCTACAGAAAGGATGGTAGGTGACTGTTTGTATTCAAGTAGAAACTTTTTTCTTTTCCCTAGCATAGTTCTTTCACCACAGCAGGAATACAAATGCAGATATTCTAACAAAAAGAAGAATGCAAAAACTATTACCAAAAAAACCTCAATATCTGTCATTACTTCATTATGATGACATCATCTTTACTATAGAATTCAAGAAAAATTTCACACCAAAAGTATGTGAAGTAACATCTTGGGGGTGGGGGGAGGTTGTCATGCACTGACAGGAGTGAAGGACAGTTTAGCTTCAATTCTGTGTTGTCTGTTTATGTAGTGTCTGTCACATGCCTTGCCTGGTTCAGTGAAGACAGGCCATTTGCAGCTGGCTACTCAGATGGAAAACTGCTGATAGGAACAAAGGAGCCACTGGAAAAAGGAGGAATCATTCTAGTTGATGCACATAAGGTAGAGTGAGTCTTTTTAGAAGTAATGTGGCATTTTGTAGGTAAAAATCTGGTTAAGATTTTTTTTTCCTATAAAAATACTTCTATTTTTTTCTATTTTCTAATTTCTAATATTTTTTTTTCTATTTTTC
>VYZU01089717.1:0-12073 GCA_013401355.1 Ceyx cyanopectus
CGCCGCTCCGCGCAAGGCGGTGCCAGCTGTCGAGCGCCGAGCTGTCGAGCGCGGGGCCCGGCGAGGCCAGAGGCCGGCGGGTGAGGAGGCCTCGGAGACGTCGGGCAACGGTGGGGGCCCCGGGGCGGGCGGGTAGCGGGGGCGGCTCGCCCGTGGTGCTGCCGACCGCGGGCCCACGGCAGAGCGCGGTGAGGTGGCGGCCGGGCCGGAGCTCCGCCGGCGGGCGACCCGCGGGAAAACGCGGCCGGGAAGCTTCGTCCGTGCCCCTGGAGCCGCTGCCAGCGCGCTGCGCTCCAGCAGCCTGCCCGCCCTGTGCTCGGGATGCCCGCCCGGCGCGCCCGCCTCCCGGTGCCCGCTGCAGTTAGGAGAATGGGAAACTCCCTGCGGGGACTGCGTTTGCTGTGTGTGAATCCCAGTGGCACTGTGTGTTTCCAGTGTGTGAATCCCAGTGGCACTGTGTGTTTCCAGTGTGTGAATCCCAGTGGCACTGTGTGTTTCCAATGTGTGGATCCCAGCGCCACTGTGTGTTTCCAGTGTGTGAATCCCAGTAGCACTGTGTGTTTCGTGTGTGAATTCCAGTGTCACTGTGTGTTTCCTGAGCATCAATCCCAGTGGGACTGTGTGTTTCCAGTGTGTATTTTCTGAGCATCAATCCCAGTGGGACTGTGTTTCCAGTGTGTATTTATTTCCCGAGCATCAATCCCAGCGGGACTGTGTTTCCAGTGTGTATTTATTTCCTGAGCATTAATCCCAGTGGGACTGTGTTTCCAGTGTGTATTTCCTGGCATCAGTCCCAGTGGGACTGTTTGCAGTGTGTATTTATTGATTGTCTGCCCCTGCAGCAGCCGTATCCCGGGAGCACTGCCATGGCAGCCCAGATGACTGACGCCCACCGACGCTTCCTGCAGCTCCTGATGGCTCAGGGGATACTGGAAGGGTCAGAGGCCAGGAAACTGCACCGGCGCTGCTGCGAAATCCACAAAGGTCTGTGTCTCTAGACAAAATGCAAGGACGTGGGAGAACTATTTTTTCTTTTCCTGGTGCAGCAGTTTACAGATAATTAGTCTTGTGAAAAGCATACACCATCTTAAAAAAAATAATGATGTGAGTGTTCTCATTCCTAGAAGATAAAATAGCACAGGAATGAGGAAAGTAAAGTTTTAATCAGGTCTGACTCATACAGAGCACTTTTTATTTTAGCAAAAGTGGGTTTTTTAGGTTATAATGAAAAATAAAATTAGTGCTGAAATTTCCAGAGTGTTTTCCTTCATACTTACTTGGGAAGATTTCCTTTGGGATATATTATGAAATGTCTGCTGTTACCTGTCTGGAGTAAAGCTGTCACTCTGACACAGCCGGTTGGTTTTAATGTGTGCCATACCAAGCTGAGTTTTAGGATGCATGTAACAAAAATTTGGTTGTGTACTGTCAAATCCGTTTGGAGTTCAACACTCAAATCTAAGTAACACGGAAATGTGTAATCAACTGGATAAGGATTTTTTTCAGAGATCTGTATTTCAGCAGAGCCTGGCTCCATCCTCCTGGCACTGCCCTTTCTGTATTTATAACCATGGATGAGCTCCCCCCTCAGTCTCCTCCAGGCTAAAGAGCCCCAGCTCCCTCAGTCCTTCCTCATAAGGGAGATGCTCCACTCCCTGCAGCATCTTGGTGCCCTGTGCTGGACTGTCTCAATCAATTCTCTGTCCCTCTTGAACTGGGGAACCCAGCACTGGACACGATACTCCAGAAAATAGGGAGATTAAAGTTCCTCTGCTCTCTTCCTTTCCTTGTTTATGATGAAAATGGAAAGGAGAAGGGCTGTGTAGGCCAGAGAAGTGCCCGTGCTGTGCCTGTCACACACTGGGAAGTGCCTGGTGCAGGGTCACACACTGGGGGCTGGCTGAGGTTCTGCAGTTGCCTGCACAGCTTTGCTGCTGTCCCCTGGCTGCCCTGTGGCAGGGCTTCTCCACTCATAGAGCACCTCCTAGGAGCAGCTGGAGGGCAGGGATAAAGCCACCCTGCAGACCTCTGGTGCTGGGGAATAGCCAGAGCACCCCTGGCACCCCTTGGGGAGCCCGGCTTGGTGCAGTCAGGGTGGTAGTGGCCGAGCTGCCCAGCACTGGATCCTTTTGCAAGAGGCTGTCTGGGGGAGGGAACACCTGGAATATCATTCTGAGCCCAGCCCCAGATCAGGAAACAATAAAAACAGGAGAGTTGGTTGTTTTCTCCTGTTCTCTTCCAAGCCAGCTGAAGTTGTTTAATGACTGAAGCTCTGGGTTCACCCCACTCTGAAGAGTGGCTGGGAAGATGGTGCCTCTCCCCTGGAAAACACATTCTTCTCTGTAAAATTACAACAACTTTTATTTTCCTTCCTCCTGTATAGTGAGATTCATCTCCTCTCTGTCCCTTGATAGAGTTCCAAGTATATCAATTTTCCTAGATTCCACACCCCTTCATCTGACAAGTATTTAAATATTCAGTGTTAGTCATTTTCATGACCAGCATTTGATTTTCCAATGACAGGGTCACTCATAAGTATTTGCCACATTTTCAAGGCCAGAAGGCTAACACGAAAACACAGATATATTTTCTTTTGCTGCATTTTGGATGAACCTAAGGATAATTTGCAGGAACAAAGTCAGGTTTCCCTTCAAGCCAATGACTATTTACTGAAGGACAATAATAGGTAATTTCTAAAATAAATTATAAAATGTAACTGCCTATTAAATTACAGTGAAGGTTATTAGAAAAAAAATGTCATAGTCCATGTATAAAAGGTTGTTGAGAAAAATGGAAGAATGAGAAAAAACTGCTTTTTTCCTGCCTGTTTGGATGCAGAGGAGTGTGTGGATTAACCACCAACATGGATTGTTTCAGGCTGGCTTTTGTCTAACCATGTTTCATATTTTATTTAACTGCCTTGCTAGCTGAACTCATAAGAAAACAACTGTAGTCCACAGTCATACCAGTTTCTTAAGCATAATGTTATTTTGTGCTTTGCTGTTGAAAGGCCCACTAAATAAATTATATATGAAAAACAGACTAGACAAGCATTTCTGCTTTACATGTTTTGCATGTCTTTTGGGATGAAGTCCTCTAGGAAAAGCAGCAGCAGCTGCACTTGTGTGTGACCCAGTGTGCTCATTATGCTCATATCTTGTCTGCAAAGTTCAGTTAGAGCTTAGGGGAATTTCTCTTATCTGTGGTTAAATTTGCAGATAACCATCTGTTTTATCAGAGAAGTGTTTGAATTGCAAAACAACAGAAAATTTCACTGTACTGTTGTCTTGATATTTCACTTTAGAGTGCATCTGTCAAAACCAGAAAAAGAAAACAGGGCTCATTTTGTGCAGAGAATGCAGAGCACCAGACAGCTGTGGCTGCAGGGACTGGAGATCAGTGGGAGCACAGGGGCTCACAGGGACCCAGCAGGACTTTGCTGCAGCAGTGAGCACTGCAGCTGAATGCACTGCAGGGATCTCTCTGTGGTGTGGGGGAAGCTGGGGAGGTGTTCTGGTGAGGATGAGATGAGTTTCTGGGTGATTGGCTGTACTTTCTCTGGCCTCACCTGCTCACCACTGGTTCTGGAAGCTGTGCCCCTGCGGGGTGTACAGGACTCTGGTCTCTTGTCACAGGGCTGCCTACTCTGCTGGGAGTTCACTGTGGATGTCTGTCCATAGAAGCAAGGCCAGGATGGAGCAGTGTCCTCCTGTGTCCCCTGTGATGCAGGACGTGCTTTCTTCATTCTGCTGCAGATCAGATGCCTTGTAGCTGGATTGAAACATAGAACGTGGAGAAGCTTATCACAGAACCGCAGAGTGTCAGGGCTTGGAAGGGACCTAGAAGATCATCTAGTCCAACCCCCTGCCAGAGCAGGGGCACCTAGATGATGATTATCATGTAGATGTTCTGGTTATGGAGACTGACCATATCCCTTGGGTCAAAATTCACCTTTCTTTTCCCCAAAGAAATTAACTTTTCTGAATGTTTTCTTCTGCGAAATGAAAACAGCAGCAGTGACTTGGAATGCAAAGTGATCTGTCATGTTATGCTTCATGTTTTGTCCTGTGTTTTGGTGCTGTTACCTGCTGTTTCTTCCCCGTTCCCAGTGTACTATGCCCACGACAAGCTGGAGGATTTCATTGGCACCATCAACAGGCACCTGCAGCCCCTGTTCATGCAGGTCAGGAAGGGCATGTCGGAGGCTGACGGGAGAGCACATTATGCTTTAGTAAGTGTGACCTGCTGCCACCAGTGCTGCAGACCTAGCTGCATGGCAAATGAGGCTGCCCTCAGTGCATCTCTGGATGAGACTGAGCCACTCCAGCCCTTTTCCTGCAGGGTATCTGCAGCAGACTGGAGAGAAAACAGGGAATGAGGATCCAAAGGCTGCCTGAGCCAGCAGGACTCTTACTCTTAGCAGTGTCCTGCGTGGTCTGTGTGGGCTCTGCCACTGTCCCTGCCCAGCTGGCAGCTGCTGCAGGGCAGGGAGAGGGCAGTGGCAGCAGCCCCAGCATGGGCAGCGAGCACAGCAGTGCCCAGCTTATCCAGCATCAACACTGCTGAACTGGGATTTCTTTTTCACAGGAGACTTTCTCAAGATGAGTTCTAAACTAGAAAACATGGAGAGCCCTCCAACATCAGTTTTGTTTTCTGACTCAGGAATCAACCTAGCATAGAAAGGTTGCTGAAGAATGGCCTGTTAGTTTCCTTAGTGCTCTGCAGTGTGCATGTCAGAGGGAAGGGTACACAGTAGTTCCAAAAGGCCATGCAGAAGGTATGCTGATGTCACCTGCTGCTGCTTTAGCCTTTCTGGGTCACTGTGCCAGTTAAGATGACCTAATAATAAATATCAGCAGCATGTGCAATGAGAATGTGAACTGTCAGTAACAGGCTTTCACAGTGAGATGAAGTGTGCATTGTATCAGCTACTGCCCAGCACACCATCCTGGTGTGATATGTTAGTTCTGCTATACAGAACTGACAGGTAAAGGAGAATTCTACAGGGGGGAGGTGGAATTGTTTGAAGAGCTTGGGCTGGGCAGAGGCAGCTGTGGGGAGCACTGGGCTGGAAGATCAGAGGTTGTAAAGAAAGGACTTGAGCACCACTGAGTGCCATCTTTAGGGAACAACCTCTTTCCAGCCATTCCTGCAGTTGTAAGATGATTTATTTACCCCAGAAGATCTTTTATGGTATGGTAATGTACATGCACTCTGATTTCAGTTTAATGACTGGTTTGGTTTTTTTGTAGGTGAATTTGGCAGAAACTGAAATAACTAAAATGGCATCTGACTATACAGAAAATGAATTAGAATTGTTCAGAAAAACAGTAAGTATGTTAATTACTGGCTAGTAAATTACAGTTTGTGAAGGTACCTCTTGAAATGAATGGAAGTGGAAACGGAGAAGTGTTTGAGTAACTGTTGAATGGAACAATGAAGTGGGGCAGGCAGTACATGCAAGTGCTGATTCCCTGTTGAAAATCAGTTATTTGTAAACTGAAATCAGCACCAGGGGAGTGCTCCTTGGTCAGTGACTTCACATATCTGCTTTTAGATAAACAAACACCTTCCCTCAGTGTTTTCAGTTGTGATTGCTGAACTTTTCCCTGGCTCCAGTAGTCGAGTAACACAGATTGTAATGCTAATAACACACAAATTGGATTTGCTGATTTGAATGGAAACATTTCTATTGTTACTGCTTAGCCAACTAATTCTGTTTAATAAACTAGTCAGCATTCTGCTTTTTAAACAACATACATCTGAGAATGTTTTTAAGTTCTGTATAGAACAATTGGGCTGAGATTCCAGGACATTTGATGTCTAATTTCATCTCAACACCCATAAATGTGAGTTGGGATCATAGCTATGGATCTTGCATGTTCTCAAAGTGTCTTGTACACTGGGGACTTCATTTCTCCAGCCACTAGATTTTTGCTTGTTTTTGCACACTTATTAAAAGATGTCCTGTATAAACTGAGGGAGGTGTATTGACGGTCTACTCTACATGGGCAGTAGCCAGAGGTCTCCCTTTGCTCCCCCATGCCTGGTGAAGCACCAGCACAGCTGCCAGCAGGGCAGAGATGGGACTCTCCTGCTGGCAGGAAAGCTCTGCAAGCTGCCCTGAGACACTGATCAGTAGGAGTGTTTCCAGTGAGCCTCTGCAGATTGGCAATCCTGCTACAACCTTCAGGTGCTAGGCAGGTTCAGCAGGACTAATGACTCCAGAGGGGCATTAGTGAGATTGTTTCCCAGAAGAACCCTGACAAAGAGCAGATAAAAAGAAACAGATGTGACCCCTGGGTATGCTCAAGGGTCTCTGAATGCAGCTTCATTTAGGCAGCACTGTAAAGTTCTATTTGTGGAAACGTTTCCTTGGCAAAGCTTAACTGTCAAGGTAACAGTGATTGTTTCAGCATTTGGCTTCAGCCATATATGTATGGATCCTAAAAAAGCTGCACATCACTATAATGTCTGTCTTACCTAATTGCATGGGGTTATTTTAACAGTTGAAATGTTTCTTCCTGTAGATGGACCTAATCATTCTATCAGAAAATGGCTTTGCGTCTTCTACAGATATTTTAAACTTGGCTGACCAACTTAAGACAAAGAAAATGAAGAAAAAGGAAGCAGAACAAGTGCTGAAGGTTTTTGTGGAGGATAAGTGGCTCTCTGAGGTAACTGCTGTATCTTTTCAAGGGATCATATTTTAATAGGTCCAGCAATTACCTTATTATGGATGTGATGGCTGAGACCTGAACCGCTCTGTAATGGATGATGGCAAAAATGGTTCTGTGGGGCCCAGGCTTCTTGCTGCTCAGTGAGTTCTGCAGAAACAGGTACTGCATTTACCAGGAAAAAGCCATTGGATAGGTCTCTACAGGACAACATGGTTTCAGTTCTTGTGCCTGAACGAGGTAGTCACTGTGCTGTGACACATCCTCAGTGGTGGACTTCAGCTTGGAACAGGAGCTGAGCATCAGTGCTGTCAGTGACAGCTAGCCTGTCCTGGAAAGCAGTGAGGCCACACATGCTGGAAACTCCTGCAGAAAAATGCATGGCCGCTGTGGGCATGTGAGAATCACCACGTGTAGCTGGCAGCTGCTGGCCAAGACAAGGGAGACCTTAATCCCTTTTCTCCTGGATTCCCTGCATCATACATCTCGACCTGCTGCCACTTACACTAGTGATTTAGCAGAGGTTTTCAGATACCTCAAGCAGTAAATGCCCAGATTTTGCTGAAAGCCAGCAGAATTTCCACTAATGTGCAAATGGAGGGTCCCAGAACTGCAGGTCTTTAAGGAGAGCATCTTGCTAATTTGTACCTTCCAAGGACTATATATCTCTGAAATGTGTGAGATCTTTATTCTGATGCTCTAAACAGATGAGTTTTGCTACTTCAAAAGTACTTTGACTTTGCATTATATCAGTGTCAGCATCTTAGTTTCACAAGGGCAGAACAAAGTGAGTATTAAATGCTTGGTAGCAGGTTAGTAAAGTCAAAAGGGTCAAAGGAAATTCCTCACCTTGGCAATTGTTTCCCTAGAAAAATGGAGAATACACTCTGCATACTCGCTGCATAATTGAGATGGAACAGTACATCCTCAGCAACTACCAGGACACAGCAAGGAAGTGTAACATCTGTCACAGCCTTGCCATCCAGGTAACAGTTATTACCTCTGTAGGCATCTGACAGTGGGCTTCTGTGGCCAGAGCTGGAGTTGGGGATACTTTCCTTTGAGTACTAGGTAGGCACTGAAAAATTCTGGCCTTGGAATCCTTTTTTTTCCCCAATAAGTGTAGGTATTTTACCTTCTGCCTTGGGAAGATCCCTTGTCTTGGAGCAGTTTCTCCTCAACAGTCAAACCTCTCTTTGGAATAAAGCACTGTCTGCTGCCCTTTGTAACAACTTCATGTTAAACTGAAGGACAAGTCAGGTTTTACTTTTTTATCAACACTTTATGATTTCAGAGCCAAGTGTGTGATTCCTGTGGAATTGGAATGCATTTACCTTGTGTGAGAAAGTACTTTAGAGCTCAGACTGAGCCACGCTGTCCACAGTGTAATGATTTCTGGTCTCTGGACATTCCAGGTAACAAGCAACCTACTGAAAAAAAAAAAAAGTATAATAATACTAGGGAATAGACTGTGATATTCAGTGTTACTTGTAACTGTGGCTGAACATCAGTTATTTCTGACTTCAGTGGTGTGTTTTAGACAGCAACCACAGAGGCAACACAGGGATTCTGCCTTACCCTGTGCACAGTTACAGACAGGACTGGAGTGGGGAGGGAGAGGGGACAGACACAACACATGACACTAACACTTCTGGAAATACTGAGCTTCTAAGAGCACAGTCTCTGGAATTTAGCCAGGGAAACTGGGCATTCTGAACAGGAACACAGGGATATAGAAAGCATTGTTAAAGTCTGGAGGTTAAACAATATCATCCTTTTTTAGTGTGTCACACTTGTTTTCCTTGCAGGTGTGAGCCAGGTGAACTCCCAGTCACCATCCAGAACAGGGAGAGCAGAGAAGAGCTTCACTCTCAGCAGCAGGCGATCCTAGGAAAAATTACTTGCACTGAAAGATCTTTTTTCCCCATTCTTGTTGTATTCACTAATAACATTAGAACAGTGCCTCAGTGTATGATTGTTTTTTTCCTGAAGTGTTAAGAATTTTACAATAAAATTATCATTGACCTCACTGTTGTCATTCTTCCCAGTTTTGCCTGCACAGCTTTGAGAGGCTGTTTTGTGTATGTAGCTCTGTGTTCTTGGTTGGGACTCTCAGGGCCTGTTTGGGAATGAAGATGCAACCTTTAGTCAGTCCTGCAAGCTGATCTCTGCAGGTGAGCTGATGAAAGAAGCCCTTCTCAGCACCTGCTCCTATTTGTACAGGTTCAGTTGCACAACTGAAGATGAAGCAGGGCTTCAAGCAGGTGAAACATCAGTCCAGCACTTGAGGTGTCCTCACTAAGAAAGCTGAATATCTGATCTAGGGCTAGAGTTTGATCACTTTCAGGCTGCTGGTTGGGCTTCATCCCTTCTTTACCAAGAGTTCATCTGGCCAGGTTACAGGCAGCTATGTTCAATAGGAGGGACTATTCCAGTCAAAATGGGAAGGAGCAGGACAAGTCTTGTGGGGCAATGCCAGCTCGGATCTGCAAAGTGTTGAAAAAAAACACTCAGCACTTCACTTTCCAGTTTTATATAAGGATGCTTTCCTTTAAGAGTGACTTGAAAAAAGACTAGATATCTCCAGGTACCAGAGGGGAATGGCAGCATGTCTTTCTTTGGTAGGGATGTGTGTGGACACTGCAGAAGGCAGAGCAGTTCAGCTGATGGTTAATCCAAGTAAAATTAATCTTCAGTTTAACAACAATTAAACTATGTACTAACCACAATTATGTTCCTAGGCCTGAACACTGGCACTTTGTCCATCAAGATCAGTATCTTGCTCTGTGTAAAACTGCCTTTTTTAACACACTCCACATTGAGGTAAAACCACCCCTCAGTGCTGATGTAACTCCAATTCTCCCTGTTACTAAACACAAGTAGATTACACTAACCTGATGTTCCAAATACAGCCTGAAGCAGAGTCCTGGCAGTGCCTGTATTGAGCTGTTGCAGATGCACACATGCATAGGAGACTATGACCTAACAGATGCTCACAGAGGAGTTGACATCAGAAACATCCACAAAAATAAAGTGGCTGTAGCATCTTCTTTCTGTTTTACCCATCCAGATTCTTTTGCCATGCTGCAGAACAAGAGCTTGTTGGGTTTTGACTTTATTTTTTTTAATCCACCTCAAACCTCTGCATAAGGAAGAACATTCTTATGCTTAAAGAGAGTTCTCTTGTTAAAGGTGCCAGACACTGCTGCTTGTGATGTTTAAATTCCCCTGAGAGTGCTGTCAAGAGTTCACACAGAGCAGAGCAGCTACGACCACCAGAAGCTGACAGAGAAGCTGATATCCAGTGATCGTACGTAGTGCCAGTACTTCACTGGGATGAACAGAACCTGTCCAGGCATCAGAATGCAGGACTGAAATGCAGCCTTTCTGAAATTGGGAAACCTCCTTAAGTCAGGATCTTCCACATCAACCTATAAAAAAACCAAAATCATCAGCACAACGCCCTTACTCCAAAACTATTTGGTAAAAGCAACACTATTGATAATCACATTTCAGGCATCTATTTACCTGACTAGTGTTGTGAAGCATTTGGCTTTCGTGTGGGTAGAGGTTTTCTGAATCTTGTGGTGAATACAGACGGATATACTTCCTGCCAAACACCTGTATATAAACAATAAACGTTTTCTGTTTGTTTAATGACTTGTCATTAGCCTGCACATCACTGCAACTCTGGGCCACAGCTGGCATTTAACAGTGAAATATACCTCAGTACAAGCACCAGCACTATGGTAGTAATAAACAGACACTGCTCTAGTAAAAAGTTAAAAGAAATCAGACTATTTGAATTCAGGTACCTGCTTCCTTGGAGCAGGTAAGAATTTGAAGTACCAAGAAATTACTTGTAACCAAATTAAACTTGAAGTGTAAGGCACCCAATTTATATAATGCTTCTTGGGCTCTATGTAGCTAGAAAATAATCAGAACTGAGAATAAGGGGGTTGAGTCTACAGTGGAGTTCACATCAGCAAGCAGAGGAACCAGCTGAGTGACTGGTTCCACATTCACCTTTAGTTCCTATTTCTGTTGCCCTTAAATTAGGTCTTTCATTAGAGTGCTAACTGAAAGACTAGAATTCAGAAGGCAAGTGGCCTGACTGACCCAAACTCCACACTGAATTGCAAGCACTTGCAGCCTACAAGATTACATTAAGTTGCAGTAGTGACAAATACTGTAGAATAGTAAAATATCTGCATATTCTCTATCCTTCAGTCTTCATCGAGTTGTCTGCTACCCTTGTCTCCAACTCACACTGTAAGCATCTTTTCTAGGTACAGCATTAGTGGCATCTGTAGAGTAAGGAGACTACAGACCTGGGCTAAGAAGTTCTGCTGGGGATCCTGATGAAGAGGTGAGATGGTGCCTTCTGGACCAAACCAAGCATTAATGGTGATGTCATCTTCCTCCCCTTCCCCCAGGCAGCAGTAGTCTGGGATGCTGATATCCTCTCTCAGTTCTGGGATCTACCCCATAAAGAAACAGACATCAGAAAGGGTTATGTGCTGACTGGCCAAAGGAGTGCAACTCAGAACAGAACGAGGCTTGACACAAAAAACTCATGACCTGCTTGTCCAGCAAAGGCAGGAGAGAAGGAGCTGAGCTGCTAGGAGTCTGTGGGATACATCCTCACACTTTGTCCTAGCAAGCTGGTTCTGCTGGAAGGAGAGGTGGCAGAAAGAAAGGGGTGTCTCATTCTCCAGAGACCCTTTGCTTTAGCAGAAACCAGAGAAACCCAGGACAATAAGCAGGTTTGCTGATCATGGAAAGGAGCAGGTGCTTCCCCACGAGACACTCCCACCACCCTGACCCCTGGTTAACTGGAGTGACATTTCAGAGTATGGTGAACACATCACCACTGGGGACCATTTCCCATCCAAATCTCCTCCCTGACTCACATCTTCTTCTGGGAAATGCTGCTTTCCAGGTGAAACCCCTGTAAGTATCTGGTACATTGTACCAAACAGGACTAAGACTGAATGTCTTCACCCATGAAAGGGTTTTGTTTCCAGGCCTTAGCCAAATGGCACAAAGCCCTCCCTCCATTCCTTCAAACTGTGGGAACAGAAACTGAAGAGATTTTTCTGTATGCCCTTACATCTAGCAGGGCTGACATCCTCAGAGATGACTTGTGCTACAAAGAGAACACTTGACTGCTGAGAGACAAAAACATTCACTTGGTTTTACCTGATCAAAAAGCTGGTGCTGGGCAAGGTATCCTACACTGTTCTGAAATTACAGCAGAGAGAAAAAAAACAATGCATAGTGACATACAGGATAAGACTTCTCAGTCAGATAATTTACTTACAGATAACATACATTTTCAGTGTTCTGTTTCAGAGTACTAGAATTGTTTCAACAGTTGACTAGTGCAAGGAGTC
>VYZU01089747.1:9332-20967 GCA_013401355.1 Ceyx cyanopectus
CAGTGGGGGACAGCAACAACTGAAAAAAAACTAGTATAAGCTGAATAAGCCCTCAAAATTCTGAAAATTCCCTCATTTCTTCCAAGAGTATTATTTTAACCAATCCTGGTATCTGTGGATCATGGGAGAGATAGAAAGCATGTGTGCAAACATGAAGTTCTCAAACAGCATAGGAAGCCATTGGCTTGGACCCAATGTCTTGCATATTCAATGCCAGTTCAATGCCAGTTATGCAAATTGCTTTTTAATAGCTTGTAAGCTTCATAATTGTTACTTAGCTATTTAGATAAAATGCCAGGCCTTTAATTTTTGCTCTTTTGCTTGAAAATAAAGAAGAAAATATTATTTCTACCACAAACTGTTTAGTTCAGTAAATGATTCAGAGAGAGATGATCACAAATTGCTAACCAGAAGTGAGGCATGATGGGTATCTGTCAATTGACAAAACTACTTTTCAAACCAACAAAAAACAAAACAAAAAAACCCAATACCAAACTTAAATGACTAGTTTATATACAAATGACAAGTTCAAATGATTCTTTTGTTGAGAAATATTTGGTAGTGTGAAGCACAAGAGTACAACATAAATATCTGAGGTAGGAGAAATTCAGTGCTATTTTGACAAAACCTTGTCAAAAGTGGCCATTTTATTTTTTTACACTATATATTTATTTTTTTTTTCAAAATGATTTTTGGCATATATGCATAAGTGAGCATAAGTTAGAGGTTTTCATTCTCAGGGGAGGCAGAGGTGACCTGTGTGGGGAGACCATGAAGTACCCTGTGATGGTCACAGCTGCTTCCACTGAAACAAGTGTTGTCAACTGTGGGAAAACCAATCCCTGATCAAAACTTTAGCTGAATCCAGAAGTCCCCCCCCAGAGCTGCCACTCAAAAAAGATTTTAGAAGGATGGCAACTTCTGGGGTTTGGAGAAACAGAAATACCTATCAAAAAGGCTGTAGCAGGAGAAAAAAAGTCAGATTAAGCTAACATTGTGATACTACAGGGAGAATCATGGCAGAATGTTTTACTTCAATGTCAAATGAATTTACCACAACTGCAGTTTTAATTTAAGTCTCCATGCCCACAGATGTTTGGCATGAGAAATAGTACCAAGCTGATGGAACTGCTAACAACATTCAGGTGAGAGATGTAATAAAAAGGTCCTGAACAGAGTAGAAGCTCAGACAAGACAGTTTTGTTTTGTTTGTTTTGTCTGAAAAAACCCTTGAAGCTACCTTTATAAGGAGGCAGTAAAGGAAATAATTGTTGGGTTTTTTGGCAGCTTAACTCTGATCTTGGTTCTTTGCTTCCTTTAAATTTTATCAGTGGTTGTATTCAAATATTTCCAGGTATTTTACTGTCTAAAAGGGTGCATTTGGCCAGAGTGCTGCAGAAACAAATGAGTTTAAACCTCTGATTAGAAATGTAACAGCAGTACTTAAAGAACAAAGAATTCAAGTGCTTTTTAATAAGGAACTCATTTAGTGGTTCCATTTCATTGCCTCCTACTTTGTGTTAAGTGGTAGCTAGTGATAATTTTTGCAGACAGAAATGGAGACTTAGAATAGAAACAGATTCTTTAACTTCGCAAGAATTGGTGTTCTCAGATGCCCCTGTGTTACAGGATCTCTGATCTTACCCTTCTCTTAGGTAAGAGTCAATTCAAATCCATTTAACCTATAAGCCTGGGTTTTTAAGGGGGCCTTGGCTGAACACGCTGTACTTGAGGCACACGCAAGAGCAGAGCTCGTCCAAATCAGTGCTTCTGCCATCAGGGAGCAGTCCCTTGAAGAGAGGAGTGATACTGCAGGTTCTGCTGGCTCAACAAGCAGGAATTACAGTAACTTGTTGCAGCTGTAGGGTATTGCAGTGTTAATCCTTGTCTCAAGAAGTGCACTGCAAGGAAACCCTTTTGCACAGCACTGGAGGTTCATTTAACAGTCCACATTAGAAAGCAGTTAGAGAAGAAGTTAGAGGGAAGTGGATGAGGGGAAAGTGGTTTTCCCATTAAAAAGATTTTCATGACTGGCTTTCTTCCTCAGCTCTGTGGGTGAAATTTTGCAAAAAAAAAAAAAAAAAGAAAAAAAAAAAGAATGAGGCCTAAAGATTCATGTGGCTGCATCCCAAGCATTGTTCTCTAGCACTGTCCAGGCCTGTGTGTGTGGATCACTTTGACTAGATGTCATCAGATTAAAAACTAGCAAAAAGTCAGGACTTTCTCCCCTTGATGTTGTGAAACAGTGACATGACACATCTAGTGGTGCAGCCATTCTCCTGCCTTCTGCTGGGAGCCTTTCAGAGATCCTCAGACTAGTTCCTTAGAGGGAGAGACACGTGTTCTGTAGCTGGAGAACTGTCAGAGAATGCCCATATCTCCATGGTGCTTTCTTGTCACCCACTTGCAAAGAGCTGGAACAGTGACAAAATTGTCCCCAGTGCTAAAATAAATTAAAAGATCCCTGGCAGAAATACCTTAGGAAAAAAATGCCAAAGCAAGACCTTTGGTCATGCTGCTGTCTCCCCACACAATAATAAACTGGGGTGCATCTTTGCATGGATGGACATAAAAATGTCTTTGATAGATTTTTGCATAACTCCGTGAGCTCTGGAGATTGGAACAGAATGAGACTTCTCAAAACAAACAGGTTTGCTGTACTGAGCACACTTCGAAGGAGGAGTTTAGACACTCTGGAAGTGTTCTCTGCTCTCTTCACTTCTGGGCAGGAGACACCAAAATTACCCTCCTCTGGATATCATCTGCCTGCTAAAATACTTAGTAAAACTGGGACCCTTCCTTAGCATGGATGCAACATATTCAAGCAGAAGTCTAGAGAATTAAAATGTTTTTAAATCTTCAGTTTCTGCATTAAATCCTCATGTTTGTTGCCTTCATGCATTTTCCCTGACTTACTGTCTTTTCACAAAATCCTTCTACCCCATGCTGTCCTTTAATTCAAGCTCTCTGCACAAAACAAGTGGAAAAACTCAGGCATTGCACAACAACAACAACAAGTTTATAATAGCGGAAGATACCAAGAGTATAACAATAAGAAAGAAAAAAAAAGGAAAATATAATAGCTCAAAGATACATTAATAAATGTTAAATAAAATCAAACCTTCAAGAACTAAATACTTAAGCCACAGAGATGCCTCAGATTCTATAAAGCTTTGAGGAAGTGTTTTGTTGAACAGAGTTCTGCAATGCCAATGCTCAAATTAAACTTTATGCAGATTTCTGTGTACCATGAAACTGAATAGAAGCCAAAGAAGTTGTTTTATTGTATAAACTGGAAGTCAGAGCAGCACTCAGAGGGCTCCACTGACTGTTGTTTGCCCTCCATGTCTGTAATAAATGTTGCCAAGTGAATAGCAGCACTTAATTTCTTTTTAGTTTAGTTTGTCCAGGCCTTTCTGGACAAGACCCTTGAAAAAAAAAAAAAAAAAAAGTCACCCCAATGGAGAATAAGGACAACAGCATTCCAAAACTCTGAGCAAAAATATTTTCATCCTTGTTAGCATGAAAACTAAGAGCAGCCCAGCACATTCTTGGGCTTTTCTATAATTTCCTTGAACGACAGCCCATATGAAGAAGGCAACTGTCACACAGAGATACTGATAAGATGGAGCCCTTTCCATGACAAAGGTCAGTTATTACCTTAAAGAAATGCAGAAAACATTTAATATTGAATAGCAGTTCTTACCAGAACATTCTCTATTCTCTATGCCTTCAGGAAGATGGAGCAGGAGATTGCTTTGAGTATATCACCTAGAAGTTTCTGAACATCACACAATCACAGAATAATCATGGTGATCATAATAATCCCTTTGTCTGACTGTCCTTCAGTCCCTCTGATCTTCATTTTTACCATAACTTTGTTTAATTTTCATTCTTTTGTTTCAAGAGTAAAATGTTGGGAGATATGGTCTAGCAATGCTCTTCTGGACACTGGGATCCTATTGTGGGTGCTTGTTGAGGGACAAATTTTACCAACCTTACTTTTCCTGGAATAACATCAAGGTTGCCCAAAACTTCCGGTCTGTGGCTTGTGTCCACACCATGTAGACTTTGGACTAGAATGTCAGCTCTGAGTTGTTCTTAAAAAGCTGTGTTATTATCATCCTGCCCTGTTCATTTCCAGTTAACTACCCTGCTTTTCGAAATATCCTTTCATCATACACTTTCCTGGATCAACTGCTCTCCAGCCCCACTGTGCTGATGTGCTGTCCCACATCTTCAAAATACCTTCTCAAAGGAAAAGTAACAAAAAGAAACTTTTTTTTTTTGCAAGTAAGGCTGTTGATCAAAATTGACCACTGCTTCCTTTGAAAGTAGACAAATTTTTGGTAAAAGGCATCCTCTGGACACAGTATTGATAGATTTTTGTAAAAATTATCAAAGAATTTAAAGTACTTAATTGTGCCTAAATGAAGGTCACAAAACTCCCTTGATATGCAAGTACTAATGAGCACAGAACACTGTTTTCCTTGCCTGTAGAGACAGCAGCTTTATGTGCCAAAAGGGGTTTATACTTCAGATTTTTTGCTAATTGAGATACAGTTTAGGCTAAAATTAAGGAGTTTCTACTTCCCTCATATTAAATACTACCTAGATAATCAGGAACTATTTGATTGAAGAAAAAAATGTGTCCAGCTTAAATAGAGATGAGATTTCATTGGCATAGCTTTTAGTAACAGAACAGTGTCTCATTTCCAAATCCACTCTGATGCAGAACTATAGAGGAAAAGTCAAATCCATTAAACCTAGAAAACTTGTCAAAGAAATCTTAACAGATTTTGCTTTGTTGCCTGATAGCATTTTTTATTTTTATAAATAAATAATATCTAAGAACCTTTTAGTGAAGAATTTTATCCAAGAGATTCAAGAAACTCAAGAAAGCAAAATGTATATTCACATGCTCTACGTTTTGCTGTGCATTAGACTAAAAGCATTTTTAATAAGGAGCTTGGCTCTTCAGTTTTATCTCTGAACAAAAAGAAAACCATTAATGTGTGTGTTCAATATTCTAATGCAGAATTAGAAATGCTGAGATACTGCGGGACCTCCAACCTGGCCAGAGCCAAGCCTTACAGTGTTTGCAGAGGTACAGCACAGCTCTCTCCTTTTCCTTTAGATTTCTAGAGATAGTTGTAAGAAACATGCAGACTTGATAACGGGATTATCACGTTCCTGATGGGACGTGGAGCATCAACGAGACTCAAACCTCGGGAGCGCTGCTGCTCCTCGCGGCGGAGCGCGGACGCCTCCCCGAGGCCACCGGGCAGCGCTGCCTCTGCTGCCTCTGCTCCTCCTCTGCTCCTCCTCTGCTCCTCTTCTTCTCCTCCTCTGCTCCTCGTCTGCTGCCTCTGCCCGCATTCCATGCGATTTTTCCAAGAGATCCCTGAAGAGGGCGAAGTCTGCTCTCCTGAAGCCCAGGGTTGTGAATCTTGCTTCGCAGCTTGATTTCTTTCTCCATGGGAACAAAGCAAACTTGGTACAGAGGGTAGGTGGAGCTCGTGTTGGTTACTAAGTAAATGGTACCAAATGAATAACGTTTTAATTCTTACAGTCAGATTTGTCTGTCTTAAGATCTGTGATTCATCTTAAGTCGAGCTACCTTAGATCTAGCTAATGATACTATTATATTAATTGAAAAAAGAAAAAAGTTACATCCATGATAACTGATGAAGGAAAAGCCTTTTCTATAATTTTACATCCTCATTTACTTCTATCTCAATTCCATTTCAAAAGTCAAAAACCCATTACAGAGGTAAAAAAGACTGCCTTTATAATTAAAGTGCTGAGTTTATTCTTGGCAGGCTGAGAACTGAGACACTGAGAACTGTCTACAGAAATCCAAAGCTGATGTTTTTCCATCACTTTCTGCCCTCTTGACTCTTGTCAAAACCTGGAGTTTGTTCATATTAGTAACTGAGGGTGAGTACAGAGGGGACATGTATTATATATACCCTACAACTTAGGCCAGATCAGGGGTGTTTGACTGATCCAAGTAGCTGACAATAACTATGCTATGCAATCATTTACCAGTAGCTAACAGGAATGATGGTTTGTTTCCCACTTGCTTGGACAGGTATGTATAAATATACTTAAGGAAACAGAAAAGCCATAAGAAAGATGAAAAATCCCTTTCTTTCCTCTTTTTTTTTTCAATGTCAAGCACATAAGAAGGTCATCAGGAAGAAAAGTCTGGCTTCAGACAATGAAAACTCCNTTTAGTGAAGAATTTTATCCAAGAGATTCAAGAAACTCAAGAAAGCAAAATGTATATTCACATGCTCTACGTTTTGCTGTGCATTAGACTAAAAGCATTTTTAATAAGGAGCTTGGCTCTTCAGTTTTATCTCTGAACAAAAAGAAAACCATTAATGTGTGTGTTCAATATTCTAATGCAGAATTAGAAATGCTGAGATACTGCGGGACCTCCAACCTGGCCAGAGCCAAGCCTTACAGTGTTTGCAGAGGTACAGCACAGCTCTCTCCTTTTCCTTTAGATTTCTAGAGATAGTTGTAAGAAACATGCAGACTTGATAACGGGATTATCACGTTCCTGATGGGACGTGGAGCATCAACGAGACTCAAACCTCGGGAGCGCTGCTGCTCCTCGCGGCGGAGCGCGGACGCCTCCCCGAGGCCACCGGGCAGCGCTGCCTCTGCTGCCTCTGCTCCTCCTCTGCTCCTCCTCTGCTCCTCTTCTTCTCCTCCTCTGCTCCTCGTCTGCTGCCTCTGCCCGCATTCCATGCGATTTTTCCAAGAGATCCCTGAAGAGGGCGAAGTCTGCTCTCCTGAAGCCCAGGGTTGTGAATCTTGCTTCGCAGCTTGATTTCTTTCTCCATGGGAACAAAGCAAACTTGGTACAGAGGGTAGGTGGAGCTCGTGTTGGTTACTAAGTAAATGGTACCAAATGAATAACGTTTTAATTCTTACAGTCAGATTTGTCTGTCTTAAGATCTGTGATTCATCTTAAGTCGAGCTACCTTAGATCTAGCTAATGATACTATTATATTAATTGAAAAAAGAAAAAAGTTACATCCATGATAACTGATGAAGGAAAAGCCTTTTCTATAATTTTACATCCTCATTTACTTCTATCTCAATTCCATTTCAAAAGTCAAAAACCCATTACAGAGGTAAAAAAGACTGCCTTTATAATTAAAGTGCTGAGTTTATTCTTGGCAGGCTGAGAACTGAGACACTGAGAACTGTCTACAGAAATCCAAAGCTGATGTTTTTCCATCACTTTCTGCCCTCTTGACTCTTGTCAAAACCTGGAGTTTGTTCATATTAGTAACTGAGGGTGAGTACAGAGGGGACATGTATTATATATACCCTACAACTTAGGCCAGATCAGGGGTGTTTGACTGATCCAAGTAGCTGACAATAACTATGCTATGCAATCATTTACCAGTAGCTAACAGGAATGATGGTTTGTTTCCCACTTGCTTGGACAGGTATGTATAAATATACTTAAGGAAACAGAAAAGCCATAAGAAAGATGAAAAATCCCTTTCTTTCCTCTTTTTTTTTTCAATGTCAAGCACATAAGAAGGTCATCAGGAAGAAAAGTCTGGCTTCAGACAATGAAAACTCCTTGCTTAAGGATGCTTCTTTCATATTTTCCCTTTCAAAATATTATATAAATCAGAGAAGAGAATGTCATTCTTCCCATCCTATGCCAGAGACAGAAATAATCAAAAGCCAGAGCCCAGGGAGATCAGGAGTCTCAGAGCAGCTGGCCAAGGAGATTGTTAACAAAGTCACAAAAAAAAAAAAAGAGGTTTCCCAGAGCTATGGAAATTTTCTATGGTAGTGTGAAATAAGGATTTCTTAGAGGTGAGGATAAAGCAGATGTGTTATGTACAGCATCTGCTTCAGAGACAAGCTTAGATGTGACCTGAGTGAGAGGAAACTGGTCAAATTTGGAAATCCTTACAGCCATGTGGGTCATTGGTGGGATGTTACCAGAGAGAAATAACTGGCTGATGTACAGCACCAAGACACAAAACCAAAGGACATTGCTGATCCCTCTTTCCAGCACAGGAGGAAATAGTTTGAAAGATGGGAGGTATATTTCGTGCACATTTTGGTCCATGTCTCACACCAAGAAAATAGACATCTGTAGACATCTGGCTAGCTTCAGCTTCTCAAGGAGCTGGACTAAATCACAACAGAGCCCTTAACCCTTCTCCCCTTTAAAAAGTACAGGTATGGCCATTCTTTCCCCCTTTTTATTATTATTGTCATAGGTCGATGAGGGAAATGCTTCCTAGATTCACTGGAAGGGTGGCTGGACAAATGAGAGGCTGCAAATCTCAGGATTATTATTTTTATTTTTATTATTAATTTATCTATTATCTTTATTATTATTATTATTATTTTTATTTATTTATTTGTTTGTTTGTTTATTTATTTTTAATTTTTTACTATTAACTCTGAAGTAACAGCTTTCTGTTAATTACTGGCAGGTGAGAGTCTCAAAGCACTGAACCTGCTTGCAAACTTGTAATTTTTGAGAAGTTTGTAGACCATTGAGCATTGTGTTTGTTTCATCTCTCTTGCACAGATGGTTCTCTGAAATAGCTGAACAGGGAAAGAAGCTCTTTTACTTCCATGGGCAGCAGTCCCCCTGCCTTAATTTGCCAGAGCTCTTCCACTGCTCCTACTGCCACTTGGAGAAACAGTCCTACCTACTAAGTTCAAAATCACACACTGCTGGAAATTAGCAGGAGAAAGACAAGTTCTGTGGTGAGAATAGAATTTGGGGTCATTGTAAAGGGTACTCCTGAAAACTCTGGGGTTTAACTGGCTGGAGATGCCTTACAGAGCCAAGTAAGGAGGCCACTGCTGCAGGCATGGCATCCATCATGGAGCTTGAGAAGTGTTTTGAAAAGATTAGCTCATGGCTAGTGTGCTCCACTATTATTGCCAGATTTTACTTGCAAATATTTTCTTGATGACATAGCTACATATGCAGAAGAGGCAGCATCCTAGACAAAAGGCAACTGAAACAAACTGCATTTGTTTTGCCTAAGATTATTTTCATTTAATTCAATAAGTTTTGCATTCTACTCTGTTTTCATATTACAAGTTCATCTGGTGTCAACAAATGTTACTACCTGGGCTTTTCTTGATTGAAAAAAAAACAAAAAAAAAGCAAAAAATCTCAAAATCAATAGGAGTAGAATTCTACTTTGAACACAAAATGAAAAGACATAATTCCAAATGATAATGAAGTATATTTACATTGTTTTACATTGATATATTACTGGATTTTATATCTACTTTAAAGTCATTATTAAATATATTTGTTGTTTTGGGGTATGATAATTAGTATCTGTCAGAATTAACTGTAAAAAAAACCCCAAACCAAATATATATACTGCATCTTAGCTGGGGTTGCATTAAACAAATTTGATTTGTGCATTTGCAATAAATCTACAAACTCTTCAGGACATAACTTCCTGCTTGAAAAAGTTCTGGTTTCAATTGTAACATTAAAGTGATATTCATTGTTTTAATTTCAAGGAAACTGACCGCTGACACAAATTTTTGTGTTCATAATAAGTAAATGAAAAAAACATAAAGGGTGCTCTCAAATGGTATGAAGTTCTAGTCTATTTATATCATAATACTTGTTATAAAAATTAATTCTTATATAAACAATATTTTACTTATAACTGGGAGGGTCAGCAATGTTACATGAGAGACCAAATTTAAAAAAAAAAATAAAAATAAAGTGATATTTCTAATGTTCCAGCCTAAACCACTGTTGGCTTTAAATGACTCTCACACAAGTGATGTAAGAATAATTTCCAACAGTGTGCTCTGACTGCTCCACATGAGGGTTTTTGTGAGTCCTTGTTGACATGTTGACTTACAGACCTCAAATCTCTTTGTTGATCTACTGGGGTCTGGCTCTTCTGGCTTGGAATTGTGTTCTGCTCTGGTAACTTGCTTATTCTTTCTCTTTCTTTTTTTTTTTTGCTCATTTGTAAAAGTCAGCAGAACTTCTCAAGGACATCTCACTAATGAGATGTTACTCATAGGAAATCTTTTCTTAGGTAATTTGTTTAACAGTGGAAAAAGCTAGAAACGTCACATGCTAAATGAAAAGTAGTTGACATTTTTGCACAGCAGTTAAAGGAACAGTTACACGTTTTTTTTCCTCTTATTTTTTCTAGTTTTAGAAGAAAATGTAAAAACAATTATTCTGTTACAAAAGATTTCTTTCTTGAGTTCTGTGAATGGCTTAGCACCCAAATGGGAAGGGTCATCCTTTTCAGACTGTCTTTTCAGACTGCAAACTTTGGCAGATACAGCACTCAAAACATGAATCTGATGATTTAATGAGTCATTATTCTGATCTGTCCCATTGCATGGTTAAAAATGTTTGGTTTTATTTTAAAACAAACCCATTGTTCTCCTGGAGAACAACATGAGCCATTGGAGAAGAGTGTATTGTTCCAAAACTTTTTCTCCTAAAATTCAAACTGTCAGAATTTCAGATCACACAACAGAGTAAGTTAAATCAAGATGCTGTCACTTATCTTGATTTACCAGCTAGCTTTTTGATATTTCTACTATAGATTTCTGTTTAAAAATATCCAACAAACTATCATCCATCCATCCATCCATCCATCCACCCAAGGATGAAGATGCTTGTCTCTGTTATGCCCCAGTCTCTCCTTCATATGCAGGTACATCCATCTTTCCTTTTCCTCTTGGGTCTTTGGAAACATTCTGGTAACATATGGTGCTGGTTCAGGGGTAGGAAATAGCAAAAATTCTTCCAGCCCAAACCATGTGGTGAAGCAGCAGTTGTTTGAAAGCTGTTTGGGCAGTTTTCTTGCTCCCTATGCACCAGCTGATACTCAGACAAGTTGTTCCAGACTCAGTTTTACTATTAAAGTGAATGGAAGCTTTTAATGAGGAAAAAAACCCTCTCTTCTCTTCGATTATAGTTTTAAACTCCATATGGAAAATATGAGGCCAAATTGTTATGCAGATGAAGAATTAAAGGGATTAGAATATCTAGCACTTTTTAAAACTGCTTAAATCACAGATTGTTGATTACCAGCTGCATGTTTTCATCGTTCTTTGAGCAGTATTAATTTTACAAAAAGCACAAAGAGTTGGGAGAAAAAGGGAATATAACACTTACATGCAACACTGACAGCTGTGAACAGCAAGAATTGTTAAACCTCAAATAACTAGCCCTTGCAGTTAACTCCAGCATCCCTAGACTCTTTTTATTCCCTTCATGAAGCAAACATATGCATTCTTTTTAATATAAAATGGTATGGACAAGACTGTCATTTCTCCACATGGTCAAATAAGAAAGTGAGTGATTAAAGAAAACTCAAATGCACAGTCAAAGTGAAGCATGGAAATATACTTGGCTCGTTTAAAACACAGACCCATTAGAAAAGTGCATTTTAGAGGGTTGCTAGCCCCCAAAAGGGAAAGAATACAATTTAGACTATAACAACAGTTTTATGTTTCATAAAATCACCAAAAAAACCCCATTTTAATGTTTCACTTCCCAGGGTGAATACATTTAGCAGTTGGCTTGTGGTCTCTCAGTGTAGTTTTGTCCAGTGTACTTAGCAGGTCT
>VYZU01089749.1:0-16619 GCA_013401355.1 Ceyx cyanopectus
TTTTTTTTTCTTATTTTTA
Source organism: Ceyx cyanopectus (assembly GCA_013401355.1). Classification (NCBI taxonomy): domain Eukaryota; kingdom Metazoa; phylum Chordata; class Aves; order Coraciiformes; family Alcedinidae; genus Ceyx; species Ceyx cyanopectus. Next base: position 20 of record VYZU01089749.1, read on the forward strand.
TTTTATTTTTACAAATGCTCAAACTTTCCTGCCACAAATTATTCTTGGCTGGGTTACAAGCAGAATGGCCGTGTATAGCCATGTCTTTACAAAAAAAAAAAAAAAAAAAAAAAAAAAGAAAAAAAAAGAAAAGAAAGAAAAGAAAAAAAAGAATAGAAAGAAAAATGGTTTATGAGATATTTTGGTTCAATGTTTTTATTCTATTCTAACATGCAGTGAAAGTTCAGTTCTCACCTTTTTTCACCCAAAACCCCCTCTTGAGCTTTTAAGCTCAACCTCCATCAGTTTTGACATGATCTCACCTTTACAGACCATGCACTTGGAGAGCACAGTTCTAGGAACAAATCCTGGGACCCTCTCCCTCTGTGGCCTCCATTTTCACTGCCTAGGACTGTTGTCAGGACAGGCTGGCACTGAGAGCCCAGCCATGTAAAATCACAACCTGAGGCTCAGCAAAGTTGTGACCCATAAAACCCATGATTCAGTTGGTAATAAACAAGTAAATCTTCCTTGCCTTTTGCTCCCAGGTGCTCTCAGGTTGTGTTTTTGAACCATGAGGACTAGAAACTGCTTGGGGGACAGGCTATGAAAGCAGGTTTTCCTGCAAGCACACCACAGCGATAAACCCAGAATTCAAGGGAAACAATGAGCATCGTCAAGACTCATAAAGAGCTTTGCTGCAAGAATTGGCACCTCCAGCAGCCCAGCGCAAATATCCCCATATCATGGGAGTTCATGGGCAGATTTAAGGTAATTAACCCCCAAGAACATTAAGTCCAAGCAAAACTAATTACTTTCACAGAAAATGTTAAAAAAAAAAAAAAAAAAAAAAAAAAAAAAAAAAAAAAAAAANNNAAAAAAAAAAAGAAAGAAAGAAAATAAGATTGTTTTACAGGCAATGTTGTTTTTTGGCCTGTCTCTTCTGGAAAATAGCACCGGTTGCATGGAATCAGTTTTATTAACTGACAGTGCTGTGAGAGGATTTACGGAGAGAACTGTTTGATGGCCTTTTAATTACAGACCTGATGTCCATTACCAAAGCTGACAAGATGCACATGGTGGACAAAAGAGAAGATTGTCTCTGAGCTGGAGACCTTTCACAGCCTGGTAGAGATACAGGTCAGAAAGGTGGATTTTTATTTTTTTTTCTGAACTTCTTCCTCTAATGAGTCCTAAATCAAGCCTTAGCAGCATCTCTAGGAGTGACTTAAGGGCACAAACCTGTCGATGTCTCATTGAGAGAGGTGGTTTTCATCCCCTTAGAAGTAGTTTTGCTGGGTTTCCTTGGAGAAAAGCAAGAGGCAGGACCTCAATTCACACTGCTTGTTTGCCATCCAGCCTTCCCAGCACCTCTCAGCACTGCCCTGGCACCCATCATCCCCCACCACGTGGAAAGGGACAAAACAATGCCCATAGCAGACCGTGGTACCCCAAAAACCCTGCTGTCTGGTCCTGCAAGGACAGATTGCCTCACCAGCCCCGGAGATGAGGAGGTCTCGCCTTGCTGGAGATTGTTTGGGTAAGTTGTGATGGATCGTGCCCCGATGTCGAGAGTTGAGGTGCAGTGGGAGGCTGAGAAACTTAACATTGAAAATGTTTTAAAGCAAAGGGAACATCAAAAGATGTCCAGGAAACGGCAAACACCCAGAGTTCAGCAATCTCTGAAACAGAACCCCTCCTCCCATCTCCATGTCTGGATAAGAGAGACTCCCAAGACAAAGGGCAATCAAGATCAGAGAAGATGGTAAGCTATAAATCAGCCACCTCTGCCCTCCAGGCTCAGGAAACCCTTGGAGCCTCAAGACACAAATTCAAACAGCCAGATGACTCCTCCCAAATCCTCCTTGAGGGACTTGCCCCAGCGCAGCCCCCAAGCCTTCCTCCAAACTCTGCCTAGCTCATGGAGATGCTGGGTGAAGAGCACAAGCCATTCACTGTAGGGCTGCAGTTTTTTCCTGATGTGCCAGGTTTAATCTCTTCCAGAAAAAGCCAAATCAACCTTAAAATCCTCATACTCATTGTCTGCCACTGCAGCACCATTCTTCTATAAATGCAGAGGTTGAATACATGACTAGAAACCCTTGAACCCAGTGGAGTTCAGCCCTGCACACCTACCCAAACAGGCCTGAGCAGTAGGCACAGAACTTGCAGGAGCATTTACCCCACAGCACTTCAGGAGCCACTCTCTGGAAGGGGTCAGCAACTTCTGATGGCCAGGGGTGAAGGGGTGAGCCAGCCCTGGACTTTAACACGCATTTCTCAAGTGGGCAGGCTCGGAGTAGGCTTTCCTGGTGGTGGGCATGCCTCTCACTGGTGTTGATGCCAAGCTGAGATCCTTCCCTTCCATATGAAGAGCCTCCTCCACCTCCGAGCATCTCACTGCAACACAGGGGACAGTGCAGAGATGGGAGATGAGAAGACATATCTGGAATAGGACAGAAGTGTGGGGCAGGCTTTGCCCTTTAGACGGGCCCACGGTGGAGCGGCCGTGCAGGGAGCACAGCATGTCTCTGGTGTAAGGGGATACGGTCCTCAGTGGGTGCTGGCTCCGGTTCAGGGGGATGTTTTATGAGCACACATGCATTAGTGCAGTTGCCAGGTTACTGAGCAGACAAACTATCTCCTTTCTGGGTGAGATCTCATGCCCATGAAGCTATGGGTCAGGAGAGAAGGTGCCAGCAGCCCCAGCCTGTGTGTCAAGATTCAAAGGTCTTCATTATAGCCTCAAGACAGGGAGAAACTGAGTGGCACCCCATTAGTGCCTTGTCTGGGGTTCCCCTACCCTGAGCAGACTGATTCTCCCCAGCTTCATCATCTATCTGTGTCTAGGTAGCACTGACACTGGACTGATGCTAGCAACAGGCACCCACATAAACTTGGCTTAGGGAAGGTCACAGCAGGTGCAAAGGCCCAAGGAATGACCAAAGGGTCTGCAGGAAACCCTTTTCTTAGGAAAGCTTTCTGGATTCCCCTGATGTTGGGAAGGTTTGGGGTGGTGTGCATCCCCTTCTACCCCTTGGGGAAGGTCCAGTGTGGGAGGCAAATGCAGGAGGGAACCCTTGACTGAAGGATAGGGGTGACTGATGCACACTCATGGTGAGGACCAACTTTGGGAACATGCCCAGGACAAGTGAAATGAGTGCCTGAAATGGGACTTTCTAAACATAGTGTGAGCCTGTGAGAATGGGAAACGAACGAAGGGCATTGCTGAGGTTCTTCCCTAGCTCCCCCACTTCTGGCAATAGATTGACTCAGGAGCACAGGGAGAGATGGAATAGAGGGAGGTGTTGGGAGAAAGGTGTGGTGTGAGCTGGTTTTGAAAGAGCCATGATGGGAGCAGTGGTCTGTTGAGTTGGAGAAGGAGAAAGCAGCATCAGGATTTGGTACAGGGAGAGTGGCAGTGAAGCTGGAGAGGGACAGGAGTCATGCTGGGGTGGGCTAGAGAGGAAAGGTTTGAGGTAGGCAGAGAAAAGCTGTGGGCAAAGGACATTGCATGTGATGGAGACGTTTTGGGGGGGATATAGAGGGTATAAGGGTTTCCAGGGTCAAGAAGCAACCATAGGGTTCCTAAAGCACAGGGAGGGAGCAGGTGCCCCCCACAGAGGGCACGAGAGGGTCCTGGGGGCTGTGCAGCAGAGTGGGCACATGAGAGCAGATGGGGCAAAGTGGGGGGTAAAGATCCCAGCCGGGCAGGCATGGAGCTGTTACCCCTGCTATGTGCCTGGCTCCTGGGTGGAGGTGGGGGCTGGCTCAGAGGTGTTTCCTGGGCACCAAGCCACCGGGGTTTCCCCTGGGAGCTGTAACTCCAGCTCGACCCCCGTCCTGCTGTCAAGCCCTGCGCCCAGAGCTTGTTATTGCAGGTGCAGGGCAGTCCCCCCCTCCACTGCTTGGCCTGGACCTATCCCCACCAGCCACCCCTGCAAGAAGCAGCTAGGGGTGCCTCAGTGGTGCCCATGCCCCAACCTGCCAGGTCCCCAGTCTTTTTCCCCTGCAAACCCTCCCCCCCACCCCATCTGTTTTGTTTTTCAAAGCCCAGGGCTTATGTCCATCACCCCAAGTTCATCAGACAGCATGGGTAGGTCTACACTCTGCAGGGCAACCAGCAAAAGCTGAAACACATGATATGTGAGGCAGGAGGAATTATCCTTCTCTTTTTCACAGCATCCACTCCCTCCTGCCTTCCCCTCTGCTTTCCACCAACTCCTTAGGCTCTGCAGATCTTCCATCTCCAATTGCTGGGGGCAATGGGGAGGGTGCTCCTCATTGCCCCCAACCTCCCCAGGTTCTCTCCACTGCATTTGAGTGCTGCCCAGTGCACCCCTCCCAACTCTCAGACCCTCCAAGGTTCAGTCAGAGCAGCTCCAAACCTTGGCATCATCAATCCACCTTCCTCCTTGCAGCATCACCTCTGGTCCATGGGGACTCCAGGGGGCTGCTGAAGTTGAGGGGCTGCCCTGGTCCTCTGAAACACCTCCAGCGACAATGCCAGACCTGCAGCTCCCAGTGCTGGGCACTGCAGCTGCATGTGGCACATGCGGGGAACTTGTGATTTTATTCCCTTTGGACCAGAGCCAGGCATTGAGCTGAACACCCCCTCCTGTTAAAAACAGCTCTTTGACATCTTTAATGACCTCAGCCGGGGAGGCAGCGGCTCCAGAGAGCAGAGTGCCACTGGCAGGGGCTCAGCATCTCAGCCAAGCAGTGCCTGGTCCTCCCTGGGCTCTCTCAAACCCTCTTCCATCTCTTCTCTGCTGGGCTTTGCTTGTGAGGATAACCAGGGACCGCTTCTGTGCATCAGTGCCACATCTTATCACATGCCAAGTGTTTTGCAAAGCCCTCTACCCTGTGTCCTGCTTTTCCCAGGGCTGGAGCTCAGTTCCTCCCCTTCACCTTTCTCCTTGGCTGTCTGCACAACTCCTTTCCCTCTGCTTTGTGGGGGACAGGGGAGTGCAAGCGTGGAGACAATTATGGGCAAAGCCTGGTAAAACCCTGTGTTCCCATGCCCTGGCCTTGGCCTTGCCTAAACACCTTGACACATTCCAGCACTGAGCTCTAAAGGACAAACAGTCCCACGGTGAGTTAAAAGCTTGTGAGACGGAGTCTCTTCTGTGCTGTACTGGCACATCCTGAGAGTCCCTGCAGGTATTTTAAGCACTAGATTCCAAATGTTTTAAATATGGGAACAGCCAGGAGTGGTTTCAAAAGAAATAGTGAAAAAAAAAACCAAACAACATTATCCTAGAAAAAAACAAGAGCAGCAGTGGTCTGCATCTGCTGGTGAGGAGCAGGACCTCTGCCTGTGCACGGGGTGTCCCACCACAGCTTTGAAGGAATGTTATGCCCTGGACATGTCGAGCAGGAGCATAATGACTCTGTTTATGAAGTAGGAAGTTCATAAAGCCCCTAGCAGAACATGGTGTCCAGATCCCCCTCAGCTCGGCAGTGAGGAATGGGGTGAAAACTGATGAACAAACATATGGTGTGAGAGTGGTGGGAAGGTGCTGAATGGGCTGGAGAAAGCTAGGGGAGGCAGATATGTTTGCGTCTCAGTTCATTCCCAAATGTACAAACGCTGGAGGCTGTGGATGCAGAAAGCCAAGAGATTCATGGTGACAAGGGCCATCTTCTCCAGTCAGACTCCTGGACATCTACACAGTGCAGCCCATGCTGAGGGTACTCAGAGGTTTGCCCTGTGCCTCGTGCCTGGGTGTCAGCTTCATGGGCAGAGTTCTTCTCCATTGCCTTCCTGCAATCCCTACATGCTCAGAGACACTGGTGTGGTGTTGGCTTCTGCTGTCACCTTCCTACTCCTCCCAGGGTCCTGCACCACCTCTGCAAGCTAACAATTATCAGCCAGGAGATGCCATACTCAAGAGACCCCCATCTCCTCATAGCCTGCAAGGGGCTCTGGGAGTGATAGTTCCAGCATGCGGCACCCTCTCCAGCTGGTAGTGGCAGCTTGTCTCACTGCACTTACATCTCTTGGCATTACTGTGCCTGTCTTGAAGGCTCCCTCCTCATGTCCCAACCTCAATTAAATGCAAAGCACCTGGAGCTTAACTGTAGGTGTCCATCTGTAATGGAGGGGATCTGTTGTGTTTCCTTCCCCTCATGTTCCTTAAAAAAGGGAGAGACAAGAGCAAAGAAGCCCCTTTAAGGGAGGATAGATCTTCCCATGGGATGACATGGGACACAGGACATAGGGAAATGAGATAGAGTTGAAAGGTGGACAAAGACCTTACTGGGACCATAGTATCTCCAGAAAAGAGACTACAGCCTAAATAAAGCTGTGAAAATGCTGACAAGATCAGGGAACTCAGACAGCCTCACCTCAGAGGTGACAACAGAGCAAGACTTCTTAGGGACATAGAGAGAGGTTGCCACAAAGTCAGAGTACTGAAGACAGAGGAAAAGGAGATAGAGGTCTACAGACTTCCTTATTGGGTTCTTTATTTGAGAATGTTCTGCACTTATCTTTCTTTGCCTCTTCCAATTACTGTCCTAAAAATACCTTGTGCTGGAGTTGGAAGACCTGGAGCAAGCCTGGCTTGATAGGAGAGGTCTGGCCAGCAGATGGTCCCATCTCTGCAGAGTACTGCTGCTTTCTGGAGCTGATGAAATAACACTGCCAGAACCCCATCAGGCTGATGTCTCCAATCCCTCTTTCACCTTTTACCACTTGATTCATGCGTGGGCAGAGATATAGGAGAAGGAGCATTTGTGTGTCATCTGAACCACTTGGGTCAATGCCCAAAGTGGGGCACTGACCCTTTGTATGTGAGCTCTGCAAAAAAGCCCCACAAGCATTTCACGGTGCTCCTGAGGTCCCTCTCATGTCTTGCTCCAGCAGAACTGTTGCAGAGCACAGCCCACAGTTAACCAGATCATGGCAAGAGGCAGAAGGTGCCTCAATTTGTTGACCAGAAGCAGTGCAATAGCTGCTTGGTACTGTCGTGGTGCAATGTCCCACCACCTGTGCTCAGTGAACCTGGACCCTGATTCTTTTCTGCTTATCCCACGCAATGTCCTGAGGTCCTGTTTCTCAGCCAGACCAAACTAGACCTTTCCCACCAGCCTCCCATTGAGCTGTGTCATGGGAAAGGCCTGGCAGGGGAAAGAAGGAAATAATTATCCTGCAGAAATACCTTATACCCCACTCAGACCTCTCCCAACATCATGTCAACTCCTGTTCCTGCCACCTCTCTGTGCTTGTTTGGCTGTGGTCTTTCTGCTGTGACCTTTGTGCTCCAACCTGGCACAACCAGACAGTTTCACGCTGGGCCTTCACCATGGGCCATGCTATCATGGACTTCATTTGCAGGGAGGCAGCAATCTTCCTCTGGGGTTGTGGTGTTTATTCAGCAGCAGGATTATTTTTTGACATGTAATGGATGGTTTCACCTGGAGGCCATCCAGACCAATGCCTTGTCATGCAAGGAGCAGTGTGAATGCAAACACCTCCAAGAAAGAGATTGATCTACATTTGGGTATGAGTCACCACCAAAGGCTATGGATACCAAACAGTTGGAGAAGGTCTCTAGAGCTGAGCTGCTGCTTGTGGACACCCCCTCAACAGACTGGCTCTTTTAAAAGCACCGTGGGAGAAAAAAAGGCTTGATATGTTGGCATTAAGTTCATTTTCAGCTGCTTTTTTGCTACCAAGCTTCAGAGAAGGAGCAGTCTTGTCCTCCCTTGAAGCGACCACTCTCTCACTCTGCTTCCTGACCCCCACAAAGCCAGCTCCATAGTATTTCAGCTGTGCCCCTGCCTCTGAGGTTCAGTGTTGAGGAAGAAAAGGAAGAGAAGGAGGAAGAATAGAAGAAAAATGAAGTTGGAGACACAGGGGACATCGTGCCCAGACAGGGTATTTCTGTTACAGGATACCATAAAATCTCTTCCTTGTGCTGTCTAGAGGGATGCTTTGCTTATGTTGCCAGCAGATCCCAGTCTCCCTTCTGCCAAGCTTACCAGGATGGGATTCATCCTATGGCTCTTTGCCTCTCGCCCTCCTGCCTGGTTTCCCAGTCATCACAATTTTTTCCAGTCCCTTGTCTGTATGACCCGTTCCATAACAAGCTCCAGTCTCACACTGATAATGTTCAGCTCAAGGTTTTTGGGGCCACAGGGACTGGTCCCAGCAAACCTTTCCTTCACCTTCCATACCTCAGTCTTGCCTCCACGTCTTGGCTGTCCAAGTGTCCCTTGTCCTAGTTTGCATTGGGATTTACAGCCCAACTGCTCCCTGCAGCTGATGGCAGCTGTGCAGTGAGAGGGGACATGTCACCTGCCTCTTATGTGCTGTTTTGCACAGACACAAAAGGCTTGCCCCGGATCTGCAAATATCAGCCAGTGTGAACAGTGTGATTGCTGATAGGGACAGATTTTCTAAGACAAACACCTCCTAGCTGTGCCCAGAAGGGTGTCTTCAGCCAAGGCTTGCAGGAACCTCAGTGTCCAATGAGCAGCCTCAGTGTGTCTTAGCAAATGCAGATCTCGGGTTTGCAAAGCAAGCCTAGTGATTCTCCCAAGAGTGTGCAGAGGGCTCAGACACAGGCTATATCAGAAAGAAGTCTCCTAGGTTTGCAAAGAAACATTGTCTGATGAGGGGTACTTATCTAGAGTCCTTCCAGTGTGGAGTCCATCAGGGTGCAACCTGAGGTCTGTGTGGAAGCACAGACTCTCATGGAGCATGCAAAGCAGTTAACTTTCAAGAGTGAGGCAGATTGCAGGGCTTTGTAGAGGAGACAATTGCCAGGAGCAAGGCTGAACCCCCTTCCACAATACTACATGAGCATTTTCCACCTAAGAAGAAATGGGCACTTCACCTTCTGCCCCATGGGAGCCATTTCAACTGCCTGCTGGAAGCTGTGTGGGGGCAAGGAGAGCTTTGCAGAGGCAGCAGATCTGCTCCCTGGGGCACAGGGACATGCCAGTATTGATTTTGCCATGGTGTGGACCCAGAAATCTTCAAGTTCCACATGATGAAGCCAGGCAGAGGTCATGGCAGGCAGCCCTCAGCAAGGTGGGCAGCTGGAAGGGTTCAGGCACATCTCCTTTGGCCCTCTGCCTGCTTCTCCTCAGAAATGCAATAAGACAAACCCTCGCCTCGAAAAACATTTCCATTTTGATGAGTCAGCAAAGGTGTTGACAGGTTTTGTGACTTGCCTGCAAGTGAATGCTGGTTGATTCTCGCCCTCCCCGAGGAGGTCCAGGTGACCTCAGGCTCTGCATTCTCTGTAAGTACATTAAATCACACAGGTATTGGCTCAGTGCCTTATGCCCAGATGAGGGCTGGAGCTTTTCAGCAGAATGTCTAGGGTTAAAAGCTGTTTCATGCTAATACTGTCCATAAACTCATGTGAGAGATGAAAGCAAGTGCCTTCAGTGACAGGAAGAGGCCTTTATCACCCCGTGCTGATAATGTGGCAGGAGGCAGCCACTGCCCCCTTTCCAGCCTGGGAAAAGAGGGAATTTCATATCCAGTTGCCTGTGGGAGGTTGTGCTCAGAGGCTGTGCCCTGTTCTGCAGGTCTGATAGAGCAATGACCCAGTGTACTGAGGGTGGTAGAGACCAGCTGGAGACCAGAGCTCCACGGCTTCAACAGCATCCTCTGTGCAGGCAGTAAGGCCAGCACTCTCCTACTGCAGCCACATCTGGGGAGCAGAGGAGAATATTTGTGTCAGTGATGCCAGTGGGCAAAGTCGTGCCCACCCATTCTCATTTGGTTATTCCACACTCCTGTTTTCACCCACACAGCAAAGCACCATAGCCAGAGATCACCTCCAGCCTTCTGCACAGGAGAAGGTAATTGTGCAGAACAGGGTCTGGGCATGAAGTTCAAACCCCTGTGCCATGGGAATCACATATACATGCTGACAACACTGTCCCCTGGACCTCAGCATCTCCCGTGTGTTCCTGGGCTGTCCTGGTGGAGGAGAACTGATGGTGTTGCTGTCATGCAAGGAAGAGCTCTTTCATGTTTTTCATGGGGCAGAAAAAGGGAATGAGCAGAGAATCCCATATACCCATGTGCATCTCTTCCCACACTGGCAACGGCTCCCCTCATGGCCCCACCACAAGGTCCTCACACCATTGAGAGGCCAGACTGGTGCCTTGCTTGGCCATTCACACCAAAAATACTTGGGAGTATCTAAGCACATCTTAGAGAGCTGGGGTCAAGGCTTGGTGCCCCTCTCCAAACTCAGACAGCTACAGAGGAGATTTCTTCTGCTTGGGATTTGCTATCCAGACTTCCCTGCAGCCACTATGCCCGGCAAGCCCAGTATCTGGTTGTCTCCCTAGCTCTCCCCTCACAATTTCCCAGGATGCATCCAGCCCCAGGCTATCTCCCTGCTTCCATTGCCATCTCCTGCCACTGAAGCCCATCCCACCCAGTTCTTCAGCACATCCTGGATGATTAAACCCAGCTGGTGTTGCCGTCTTCCTCCCACACCCATCCCTGGGCATACGCCTTCTGCGACCAGTGAGAGCAGCCCAGCTCCCAGGGCTCTTGGAAAGGGTCTGTCATGGGAGATAAGGCAGCTGAGTGCCACTGTGGTGGCAGGGAGGAGTCCTGCCAGACTGTGCTTTATCCCAAGCCAAACAGCCTGGCCAGCTCCAGGAGTTATAAACAGATGCTGAGGCAAGGCCCTGGCTCTGGGAGGGTCTAGGAAGGGGACAGGATTTGGTATCTGGCTTCCTAAAGAGCCACTGCCCCAGGGAATCTGTTGACCCTCCCACTGGCAACACCCCAAATAGCACTGGGAGGAAGCAGCTGCCCTGGGGCAGCTGCAGGGATGGGCACAGGGAGGACAAAGCAGCCAGCTGGATGGTGGGCTCAGTGCTCAGACTGACACAGGGCTCAGTTGGCCATCGTGTGGTCCAGGCCATGGTGGACATGCTGGAGCTGGCCACAGTGGCACAAATCCCCCTCCTTCCCAGGGGGCTGAGGAAATAAGTGAGACCCCCATCTGCACCTGCCTTCGGGGTGCTGGTACAATAGGTTACCCAGCCATTTCTAATGGGTGTGCAAAGCTGGGGTGCAACAGCAGAGCAAGGAGCGCTGCAGAGCCCCACACAGGAGATTGCAGGCACATCAAAAGATGTCTGTGACTGCCTGGCACGTGCCAGCTGAACCAAACAGCCATCCTCTCACTTTTATTCTGTCCCCTTGTCTTTATTACCTGACAGTACAAGAATGCAGAAAACTCAGGAAATTAAAGTGAGGTCTACATTACAAGAAACCCAAGTTCCCTTTGAGCCCTGCCTGAGGATCTCCACTCTGCTACTCCAGGCACTGGCTTCTGCTACCTTGCTGATGCAGAGGATAATTTAGCAATGTTTAATTAAAAGGGTGACAGGTAGGGGACTTGCAAGGGATTTATGCCGTGGGCTTATATCTCCCCCTCCTTTTTTTTTTTTTTTTTCTGGGAAAAGGAGTGGCAGGAATTTGCATTTCATGAAGAAAGTGTTTTGCTCCATTCTTCCCCTAGAAATGTTGGGAAGGTGCAAACGGGGCCACCTGGGTGAGTAAAGCTGACTCAAGGATTTAAAGAGGAATAAGGGGATGCTGCGTGTTGTGTTTTCACAGCTCTGTGACAAGGAGGGACAATCTGTCCTTCAAATCACTCATTAGTCAAAATATTAATTAAGCCACTGCAGTTCACAGCAACCTCAGATAAAGCAGTCTGGAAAAGTCCAGTTCCTTATGAGTGCCTTAGATTTCATCCCTTTCTGCTCAGCAGTGTCAGTGTTTTACTTCCCTTGTCATCATCTAGTCTCCCAGCCTAAACAAGGACTGAAAATGCAAACGCAAACATCCAGTCGGGGGGTGGAAAAACAGAACAGGAGAAGGGAGCAGAACAGCAGCTCTCAGACCATCTGTTCCTGTGATAACGGTGCAGGGTGGGATGGCAGACAAGGCTGTTTTGTTCCCTTTGCAGGTTGTCTCCAGATAGTCCTTCACCTACCTCTCCAGGCTGGGTTCTCCTTCAGTCCTTCCTTTCCAGTCACGCTCTGGCAATGTGGTACCCAGAAGCCAGCAGGCTGCTCCCCCCCTTGAGGTTTCTCAGTACGGGGAGCTGTGAGTTCCATCTGTATCTGTGCCCACGCCATTGTCTTTCATCCTGTTGCCAGATGATGTTATGGATTTATTCTCTGTCTTCACTTTGCTGTGTTACAGCTCTTCCTACTTCCCAGGTTTCTTTCTCCATACTTCTCCAGTGGGCCCCTGCCATCCTACCAGTGCCCAGATGCACTGCCAGCCTGTATGAGCTTCTCTTCCCTCCTGAAATATGCCCTTGCATGCATTACCTGGAGGAGAAAAACACTCACTGGGAGACCAGGTAGCCACAAGGCCCCATGGGCTTGACTGATGATAAAGGCAGGCTACAGTGGCACAGAGGGAGATTCACCTTAGAGAGCACCTCCAATATCACTGCAAAAAAAGATGCTGTGCATGCCTGCAGAGTGGCTTTCCACAGGTTTGGGGCTATGGCCTGTGGGAATGGAAAGGTCTGTGGATGAGGGTCTGTGGAGCAGTTTTACATGATGGGAAGTCCAGCTAGTTCACCATCATTTCCTTTACACTGGATTTGAACATTTTGTGCAGCATCTTCAGTGCCTGGTCCCTGAGCACCAGGCACCTTTCCCATTAAGTAGCCTTCCTGAAGCTTTGTTATCTCCCCAGCTGCAGAAAGATTCCTGATTTGGAGAAGCTGCATTATAGAAGCATCCTGTTGCTTTAGAGTCAATGGTTCCCAGTGCTTGGAAGAGCCCTTCCTGAGCACAGCACTGGCCAGACAGAATGTGTTAGCAGCCAGGTATCTACTAGCTGTGGCTCTGCCCAGCTGCATCCTGCTGCAGCTTCTGTGTAAGCACCACACTCCTGGCAGCACAGCACTGGCTGCACCCACAGTGCCCTGAGGAAATGCCCAGTTTCTGGCACAAAGAGGGTCCATACTGAAACACCTCACATCTCCTCAGGTAACTGCTTCAGTTGCACCTGAATTTATGGATTCAGGAAGACATTACTTTTCTGTTTCCTAAATTCATCAGAACCAAAGGTGGAATCGGGGTCCTGGTTCAATAACAACACAGGATGGGGGTACCCACTTATGTCTCCCTCTGCCAGGCTCTCGCAGGGGAGGCTCAGAGCCCAGGGCTGGCACCATGTCAGGTGCTCTGCAGGTGGGATGTAGATGCTGACGCATCCCTCCACACCTCTCCTGCAAGCAGGCTGCACACTTGGCTGCAGCAGCCAACAAGGAGAAGTCGAGCCCTAAAGATTTAACAAGAGCACTGGGCTTCATAAAGGGAGCTTTACACTCCACGCCGGTCAGGCAGCTTTTTGCTTCCTTCACATGTGTGCTTGGTAACCAGGCCCTTCTCTCCACAGTTAACAAAAGAGATAAATTATCAGCCAGTCTGCACATACCCGCCCCACCACTCCCCCTCAGACAGACCTGCCTCGAGTTCTCCCAGCAGTAATGGGGCAATATGCGCCAGCCCCAGTCCAAACAAGCATCTTTTATCATCATGGACAAGGACCACGATCTCCCTGCATCAAGATTTATGGGGGAGCTTTCTAGCTATGAGGTACTGAGTGACCCCATCATGAGCACCACAGGCCTCTCCCTGGACCCAGAGAGTTAACAGCAAGAGACTGCCAGTGCCCACAGTCTCAGCCCAGCCTGTCCCAGCCTTGGCACCACTGTCCTCAGCTAATCTTGCACATGCTAGCAAGCGTCCTGTGATGCCCCAGCATCCCTGAGCCCCCCCACAATGATCTTTCTCCTGTTGAAAATGTTTCCACACCTGGGGCTGGCTTTGGAGGGACTCCCCAGCTGTGTCCCCAGGGCCATGGTTAGGGAGGTGCAGGGCAGCCGTGGGTGGGAACGTTGGTGGAGGTCCCTTTGCTCCCTTTGCTCCCACGGGGCCCTGATCAGCGGGTGTCAGTTTGTGTCCTTGGGGCTCTGGAAGGGCAGGGATCAGCTGCAGTAATTGAGGCAGGAGGAATGAGAGGTATGCTCCAAAACTGCATCAGACAAATGGGATCAGCCTGACCCAAAGCCCGTGGTGATTTCCCAAATGCACCCTCATTCCGAGCCCACCCCAAGCCTCACAGACCCCGGGAAGAGCCTCCCAAGAACAACCAGCCCTTTGAGAAATCTAAACCACTTTCTCCAACACCTCTGAACTCTGTCAGGAACATCCTTCATCAGAAAGCTGCAAGTGCCAAGCGGTTTCCCCTCGAGGGCAAATCTCCCCGGTGCTGTCAGGAGCAAAGCCACCCAGGTTCACATTGCTGCTTAAGGTGAATGTGTGGTGTGTTTTACCAACTAATTGTGAAATTGCAGGCTGCTCCAGAGGCAAAGGAGAAGCATTTTATTGTGAGAAGAAGAATTAATCATACCTGGGGCAGTACAGATGTCAGCAAAAAACAATGCAGAAAGGATTTCTCAGGAAGATTGCTTGACATGAATAGGAAGGGTTTTTTCAGGTCTTTTTTAGATATGAATGAAAGATTCTTGGTAGTTGTTGTGACCCCTGTTTTTAGCCTTGCTTTCTAGACCTAAGCAAGGGATGCATGTGCTGAACCTGCAAAACCATAAGGGGAAGGAAAGTTTTATTCAAGAAATGGAAACTCCCCAAGACAAGGCGTCTGCTGCAGCACCAATTCATGGCATGTCCTGTATAGTTTATGGCAGAGATTAAACAGCACAAAGGATAAAACATTCCAGAAATGGCATTTAACTGGGAAAACAAGAACAGACTAGACTCCAACCCTTCACTTGTGCAATGCTGAGCTGTTGAGCTCTCAGTCCCAGCATTCAGGTCCTGCTCAAGGAAATACCTCTGGCTGCTATTTGCATATGTGCAACACAGCATTTCGTCACATCTCTCTGTTTGTTGCAGAGTGGATCCCCAAGGTAACACGGCCACCCCTTTTCCTCCCTTTGTGCTTTTTTTTTCCCCTGGGACTCGTTGCCTTGGTCCCAAAGGATACACTTTCCCATGGCTGTTGCCCATTTGGAGACTACTTATGAGTGCACAGAGGAGTGGAAGGAGAGAAGAACTTGGTCTTTCACAGCAGCCTTTCCCTATATTTTAAGAATATATTGGTTATGGTCAGCTAAGCACTGCTGAGCCCACCTTTATATCCTGACTTGCTGATCTTGCTTCCATCAGCCAGGTCCTCTCTGTAAGGTTGAGGATGCAGTGGCAGGGCTGAGTTGTGGCTCTAGGGATGCAGCATCTTTCTGGCAGTTCTGAGACTGCCGCAGAAGCCGGGGAGGGAAAGAAGAAATGTTGATAAGTGCAAGGATGAAGGTTACAAAAAGGCAAAGAAAGTCTGAAGTATCCTGTGTGAAATCAAGCTATATACATGGAAGGTAAGAAAAAGGGAGAGAACGCCAGCAACACTGAATAGGGCTATATATTTGGTGATAGGTTCCCAGAGTTTGCTATTAAACCTCTCCTCATAGTCCCATTTATGGTCAGTGGACACAGACCTCGAGCTGAGAACAACATCTTCCTCATGCCTTCCTCATCCAGGACCCCAGAACATCCTCGATGTCAGGGTTACTCTGTCCATAGACTCAGCAAATGAAAGGCAGGTGGACAGTGAAAAGGATGGGAAGCATAGGCCCAAGCAATGGCAAGACATGTTAGGGATGAGACTCCTTTTGAGAAGGAGCAGCAGGTGAAGGTGGTGAACATGGTGACAAGGTAGCATTGCCTCCTCCAAGGTTTCTTACCAAGCATTGCTTTTACTTTTTAGGAGGCTCTGCCCATGCTCTGCGTGGTTGGCATAGGTGTAACAAAGTCAGTCCAAACTATGGAGGAGACATTAGAAGAAGTCTGGTCTTTCCGACTTTATTATCCTTATTTGCCACATCTGGATGACTCAGGGCATGACACAAGTTCACGGTGATGTCGTTTACCTGCACATGCTCCCATACCAACACCAATGACATCAGTCTTGGTATTTGCACAGGGGACCCACTACCAGGAAATGACTTCTCTTTAAACACGAGGAAAACTCGCTGAAAACTTTGTAGCTTCTAGTCCAACAAGCCTGTAATATTCACAGGAATGAGACTCAAATTTCTAATTATTGGCTGAGTTATTTGTAGCTTCATATAATTTAAGGCCAGAAGGGACCATCATCTAGTCTGGCCTCCTTAAATGGAAAGCTCCATTAACCAACAAGCAATTCCCTGAGCTTCATTACAGTAATGAGCTCAGGAGTCCTGCTGTCTAGTCTCCAGCTCTAACTGCTGGACCCCGCCATGCCAAACACAGCTGCTCAGATCTGCCTCCAGCTCCGAAGGGAAGTCTCAGAGTTCCTTCTGAATAGGCAATAAATCAAATACCAACATCCAAGGTGGTGGGGAAGGGTGACGGGTGGCACACTGTCTCAGCCTGTTCAACAGGGATCTCAGGTCCTGGGTGCCTGGCTCAGGAACAAGCACCAGCAGAGATGCAGACCCAGGCAGCAGGATAGGATGGAGGGAGTTACTCTGCAGTGATGTAGTTTCCTCTGTGGGTGGTTATTTTGGAGAAGAGAGACTTGCCTGGTCTCACACTCTGGACAGTG